>OZ025296.1:41736547-41976547 GCA_964019185.1 Maratus speculifer
TTATAGCGATACGCTACCTTTCAGGATGTGAGTCTTACTCGCACTTTAACTTTTGTGTTTGTTTAAGATGCTATATGTATACCAACTATTTTTGTACGTAGCGCAATTTGCGGTAAGAAATGCCACATGCAAAAAAGTCCAGTTTAATACATACACACACATATATATATATATATATATATATATATATAAACAGTAAAAATTGTAAGTAGTACTCTTGAACAGTAATGTTATACCCGGCGCGACTACTACCAAGATAAAATTAAAAACGTTTCATTTTATTAAAGAAATACTAATAGTCGTTTCTTTTGTTTATGTCGTTTGTAGCTACGTTAGAAAAGACTTTAAATATTTCTAAAAGGTGTATTGGTATACCTATATATGTATGATGTAAAACCATTGTAAACCATTACAAATTATGAATATTGTGAATGTATAAATAATAAAGGAATTTATTAATGTGTATGATATATATGTGTTTCACGAATTACATATTTTAATTTTGTGCGTCAACGTCTAATAAATAACCAATTTCAACTCAAGAAATACTTTTGGGGATAAAATCAGTTTTATTGTTGTTTTTCATGAGTGATCGGGGAACTAACTATAGGAAAAGAAATCAAAATTTTATTACACAAGGGACTTTTCCCCCAAGCATACTATTAATGCCGCTCATTTTTCTATTATTCAGTTAAGTTTCCCCTAAATAGAAATTGTGTAACGGAAAGTACAAGTGAAATAAGCTTCACTTCCCATTAACCGAATAAAGCCTAACATTACATTTAATATAATTTGTTATAATATGAATGGGAGACACATGTCTATATTTGATTTCATATCAATTTTCCTTTGAATATTAGAAAGAAAACTGTAATAATATATTAGATGTCACAATGAATTTTATACGGTTTACTATCGATCAATTGGAAAAGGTAATTATGCGAAGCAAAAGACTTTAAAAGTTTATTTTAGAAATTTTGAATCAAAAAGTATGTATATATACACTGGGGTGCAAAATTTAAGGACGAGTCCCAAAATGCCAATTTTCATGGGATTTTCAAGCGATAATTTTCATGCGAATATTAAAAAGTATGTAATTTGATTCGAATAATTACTATCCCTGCATAACAGCTAATCCATACAACATCTCATTCAGGTCACACATGGTCACAAGAGTCACAGTCACTACGGCGAAACAAAAAATGGCAAATTCCATACCTCTTTTATAAGTCTCAAATGACTACTATATGTCACTCCACTGACAGGTCATTGTGACTGCTGCTTTGTGGCAAGTTATCAGGTGACTTTACAATGTCGTTTCATTGAGACTCTCGTGTGACCTCTCATCTGCAGACTCAATTTCAAAGTCATTGTGTACGTTGCATTATGATAAATTACCAAATAATGTCTCATTAAAGTCACATGGTAACTTTTCACCATTTTTCACAGTGGTTACTTCAGAATAGGTTACCATTTTCAGAATAGGTCACCATACTGTCACCAATTGACAAAGTCTTGTGACAGAAAGTCACCATGTGACTTTAATGTGACATTATTTGGTGATTTACCATAATGCAACATTCACAATGACTTTGAAATTGAGTCTCCAAATGACAGTCACATGAGAGTCTCAATAAAAGGACATTGTAAAGTCATTTGGTGACTCGACACAAAGCAGCAGTCGCAGTGACCTGTCAGTGCAGTCACATATAGTAGTCATTTGAGACTCATAAAAGAGACGTATGAAATTTCCTATTTTTTGTTTCGCCGTAGTGACTGTGACTCTTGTGACCATATGTGACCTGAATGAGATGTTATATGGACTAGCTGTTATGCAGAAATAGTAATTTTTCGAATTATATTACTTCCTTTTGAATACTCGCGTGAAAATTATCGCTTGAAAACCCCTTAAAAATTGGCATTTTGCGACTCGTCCTTAAATTTTGCACACCAGTGTATGCATGTATATATATAAATTATTTTTTAACCTAAAAGTTTTTTTTTTTAAGTTAGGAAGAACAGAAAGAATTTCTAAAAAAAAAAAAAAAAAAAAAAACTTGCAAACGTTTTTTTTTTGCAATGTATGTATTTTTTTTTTATTTTCTGTGACAGTTAGAATAAAAAAAAATATGATATTGTAAAAAAAAAAAAAAAAAAAAAAAAAAAAAAAAAAAAAAACTTTTTTTTTTTTTTTTTTTTTTTTTTTTTTTTTTTTTTTTTTAATAATAAGGCACCGAAACCAGAAAAAGGATTATATTCATTTTGAAAAACAAGCGTGGGGAGGGAGAGGACGGGACTTCTAAATAAATGAAAATTTACATTAGACATTTTGTCTTGCTTTTTGTTATTGAATTTTGTTACATAGATATTTTCAAGTATTTAGGATAAAGTTTTAAAACTATAGGGGCTACTTCATTCATTTGAACAGACCCGCTCACTAATACTATTCCTATGGCAGAAATTTATAAAAATATCTTGGTTGCCAGGGTTGACAAGGTTTTGGACACAACGATAAAAACCACGGTAAAATCCATGGTTTAAACTGTAATGTCCAAAACTAGTTTTTGTAGTAAAATTGTATTTATCCGAACAATACTAAAAGTTTTAAAAAATGGCAAAAAGATTACAATACACCCAATACAAAAATACCAATTTAGTATTAACAACCTAATTACCCTACATTTTACTACCTAAGAATTTAGTAGTAACAACCTAATTGAAATACGTAACAAAGTAATTACATTAAAAAGATATTAAATTTAATTATGTATAGTAGTTAATAGAAGTATTAATGATTTTATGTAGAATGCATTCTAATTTCAGTATACTGAAAGTTCCAAAAGTTGTTACTAAAAATGTGAAAATTATTGATAAATGAAATTCAAGTTAAACATACTGATTAAACCAGGTCACTGCTGGCAACTATGCGTATGTGTTTATGAAGAAAAAGTATAAATAAAAAGTCGAATAGTCGAGACAAAACCGCCTATGGCGAAGCATAAGTCTCAAGCCGCCTGCCAACCAACTAACCAACTAAAAATAATTGATTTTGTTTGATTATGAGATATATGGGTGATTCTCAAAATAGGGGACAATTTATGTCTTTCGGCATACAAAAAAATTTAGAGGTTTTCTGTCATGTTTTTATATTTAGATATGTTTGTCTTAATATTATTCATTATTTTCATTCAAGAATTACTCATTTTTTAGTTAAAAACACATTAAAATAACAGAATAAATGTTCAAAATGTCATTAGCATGGATGTCCACAGCAGTTGTGCCTTGTGTATACTAGCATTTTTCAAGAGTTAATATCATGTTTATAAAATAAAACAAATGTTATTCTTTCTTTAAATTAATCAAGGAGAGGATTTATCCAATAAATTTCTTTTTAAAAATAAAATTATAGTATATAAAAAAAGAATTAAAGTTTGTCCTCCATACTCTATTTTCAAAACAACATCATACTATAACAGCTGGTTATTAATCAAAATTTCATTTTCACATATGACAATAGTTTGAAAATATAAAGTTTCTCCATGGCAACAAGTAGCCATTTTAACCCAGCCTGAAAATAGAAGCATGTATTGTATTTTAAGAATATAAGTTGAATATTAGAGGCGTACATCAATTGTATGTCATTAGAATAGATAATAATTTTCATGTTTATTTTATAGTTAAAATTTTTATTTTACTTATTTGCATAGAACTTTTGCGTTTTAAAAAGCCCCAGAAAGGACTATTGCATTGTGATTATATTATGGCTCATAATCTTATTTAAATTAAAATTTGTCATTAGCATGGACAAATATCAGTGTCATTAGCATGGTCTTTCTGTCCATGCTAAAGACTCCTATGTGATGCATAAATGTAACCAGTGCTTATATTGTATCCTTTATAAAGTTTAATTTTACATATAAATTTAGGTATTACATTTATTATCCCTAAAATATGCATTAAATCTGTCAGAAAATCACTAAGACAGCTTCTTACATTGTTAGTGTCAGAATGTTGCTCATGTAAACAAAGTTTGCTCTTTGGTAATGTTTTTATTCTCCTTACATGTATATATGTAAAAATGGAAACCATTTGCTGAAAAGGAAGGCTAATAAATATAGAAAAAATTATTTAAACAGGAAGAAAATAAAAATTTCTTAATATATTTATTCCATGCAATTTGTTTTGTCATTAGCATGGCTCAAAAAATACTAATTATTTTTTTTAAGTTAATTTTTAAATATTTAGCTCTGCTGACTACATGTAAAGTATACCTAATGCTATATTAACAACACCTATTTTTTTCAGAAATTTTGCTAACAGTAATTTTTTTAAGATTTCACTTTTGAAATTGTCCCCTATTTTGAGAATCACCCATATAGATATTGACTATTATTATAACACTATGTTGTATGACTATTATTATGTTATTATAACAACACTGCTTACCTTTTAAGAAATAGAATGTTCACTAGAATCAGATTAAATCAAAATGAAATTTAATTTAGTAAAAACACTACACACTTTGATTCTGAAAATATGACATGAAATATACATATGAAATATGCGTATTTTTATTCCTGTTTAATAAGTGTGCAATGGTTACATGTAAAATGTTTTTTTTTTTTTTTTTTTTTTTTTTTTTTTTCTTTAAGGTTTTAGACGTTTTAGTACAGTTTTGGACACTTTAGTAACAGTTCTGGACAGTAAAACCCACATGTCCTGTACAAAACTAGTTTTAGGCGTCCAACCCTGTTCCAACCTTGTCCGTTGCTTTTAAATATTTGTTTTCATTGGATGGCTGCGATTGATCTGTGCAAAGACCGTTGTATACTTTTTCAATTGTAACTGCAATTTTTTTTTTTTTTTTTTTTTTTTTCTACGAGAATGATTTTATTTTTAAAACCAGTTTCAAAAATGAAAGTGTCCTTATTAAAAATATCTGTAAACTAAATCGAAAAAGTAAGAAAATGGCCTTCGTACAGATTGATCTCTCAATCTTACAAAGCGAAAAAAAATGTCATTTAAAAATATTGAAAGCAATCTTTATAAATTTCTTCCATAGGAATAGCATTAGCGAACGCGTCTTTTCGCTTGACAGAAGTAGCCTCTTAATTGTAAACAATCCCAATTTTATTTTGTACTTTGATAATTTTAGAGATGAGATATCCGCGTTTTTGAGCACCTGCATTTTATTAGAGAAAATGCTGTTCCCTTAAATCGCAAAATGTTCTGAGTAAATGAAATGATATTTTCTCAAACAAAACACCACTACGCAAAAACATGGAAATCTTATTCCTATAATTTAATGCTAATTTTAAGACAATCTTTCAATTAACTCCTTATTATATTATAAAAAACAAGTATGTAATTTCGGGTAATACATATTTTGAAAATATTTATTTTTTTAAAATTTAATTCAATTCAATTCAATTTTGTACATGTAATCTCGGGTAATACATATTTTGGAAAGATTTATTATAATTTAATTTAACTTAGTATTAATTTATCGCTCATCGATATAAAAAAAAAGTCTTTTCTAAAATATATGCTTTAATAACAAGTTTAAAATTTAACACATAATTTTATCTGTACGGTGCAATGTCAAAAACATAATTAATTTATCCGAAATTGAATTACATAAGTAACATTGAATTACATAAGTAAGTTAAAAATGTAAAAATAATGTAACTGAATTTATTTTTTAATTATAAGGTGTGATATAATGTTTAATCGTCCACATTAAACTATTAAAAAAAGACTTTACTCAAAATTATTATAACAATGATTACATACTTTTTTAAATGATTTAATGTGGAGTAATTGGAAAGATTGCCTGAAAATTATCTAAATTTTGGACCAAATTATGATTGTTTGCAAAATATGTATTTAATTAGCTTATGTTTTAAAATTTTATTTTATGTATTTAAAAATTATCAGTAAAACATATCTAATCGCTGTTATTACCACTGTAACTGTTAAATTAATAATTATTTTGAAAGTTATATGTAATAAATGCACGATATTTCCTTTAATTTTTAAATGGCAATTTATTTTTGTGAACAAAAGTGTCACTAAATGAAGGATAGTAAGATATTTTTATTCGGTTTGGTTCATTTACTTTCTTTTAAAAGTTAAATATTAGTTTTTTTTTTCCTTTTATGCCAGTGATTTTTAAAACATTGAATTCTATAGGAGGTTTCTAATAATAAGTTTCTGCACTGCATCTTAGCTAATGGAATATACAAGGTGGCCAGAAATAAAACATCCCTACTCTGACCTCCATGGATATCGAACTACTCAGTGTAAAGGCTCAAAATTTTGTACACATACTATTCAAAATATGGGGAAACGGATTTCACGAAAAAAAAATTAGTTCCTGAAATCACCGATAGGTGGCGCTGCACAACTGGAACTATGATCAAAAGACACAAATAATAATAAAAATTAAAATGTTTATGCGGAATGGAATGCTTCCATGCTTCCTTTTTAATTTTTCTGCCCCTTATGGAAAATAAAAATAGTAAAGAAGCTAGAACTCCCGTTGTAACTGCAATTTCATACTGTAACCAGAAAAATTTGCGTAAAGCATGGGTAGAAGCCATGTTCTGGGTATAAAAGAAGTTAAAAGGTGGGGAATGTCATTCTTATTAGTGATGGCTGTCACGCTGCCAGAACGCGCTTTGCTTGTGAAGTTGTTTTACGAGAATAAAGGAAATGCTCCAGCAGCACTTCGAGAGTTTCGCCGACTTAAGGATTTGCGTAAGGGACCATTGCTTCCACAAGCTCTCAGGAGAATGATCGCTCGATTCGAGGAAACTGGACATCTTGGAGTTCAGCCTGGTCGAGGACGCAAACCGGTTCGTTCAGATGTCGTTGAAGATGTTGCCACCGGTATTGTTGAACAGTCAATGGATAATGTTTTAGGCTGCAGTAGTGCACGTGCAGTGTCACGACACTTGGGTGTTCCCTATAGCACAGTGTGGAACATACTCAGAAAAATGGTGCATTGTTTCCCGTACAAAATCCGCCCTAATCAACAATTGCTGGCCACAGACAGGGAGATGCGACTGACCTTTGCATTGACATTTCTTGCTAGAGTTGAAGTGGATGCATCGTGGCCGTGGCAGATTCTGTGGAGCGATGAGGCCCATTTCCACCTCAGTGGAACAGTGAACACCCATAACTGTCGTATATGGGACACGACAAACCCCCGTACCTTCCAAGAGATTCCACTCCACTCACCGAAAGTTACAGTCTGGTGTGGATTCACAGCCACATTCATCCTTGGACCGTTCTTTTTCGAAGAGGTTACTCCCAATGGCCTTGAGACATGTACCGTGACGGCCAACAGGTACAAAAGGATGCTCGAAACATTTGTTGTACCCCATTTGCAGCAGCGCCAATGCCTTGACACCATTACTTTTATGCAAGATGGAGCACCTCCACACATTGGACTCCCTGTGCAACAGTTTCTTCGCCAACATTTCACCAATGACAGAATAATCAGTCGCGCGTTTCCGACAACTTGGCCATCTCGTTCACCGGATCTTAATCCGTGTGATTTTTGGCTTTGGGGACACTTAAAAAACCTTGTTTATCGAGAACGTCTGGTAACCTTGGCAGATTTGAAAGAGAGTATCAGTCTGCATGTGAGAAGCATCTCAGATGACCAGTTACGATCCGCAGTTGAACAAGCTGTCCACAGACTTCACATTTTACATCTTCAGGAAGGGAACCATATTGAGCAGCATTCCCTGCATCGATAACGTCCTTGTTTCATGTATGCTTGGTACTTTCAAATAAAATGTGTTTAAAACGTGTTTTTGTGTCTTTTCAGCATACGTCCAGTGGTACAGCGCCACCTATCGGTGATTTCTGGAACTAAATTTTTTTTTCGTGAAATCCGTTTCCCCATTTTTTGAATAGTATGTCCACAAATTTTCAAGCCTTTACACTGAGTAGTTCGATATCCAGGGAGGTCAGAGTAGGGGTGTTTTATTTCTGGCCACCCGGTATATATATTTTTAACCTTCCTACCATGTTCAAATTTTGCTCAATCATGATAAAAACATTTCACACCAGAATTGTTATTTAAAAATTTTTAATATATTTAATTGACATATTTTTCTGAATATGTTATTAAACTTTCTTTATTAAAAAAAACCTGGTTCAATTCGTATAAAACGAATTATAGTTATGGGTCGATTAGACCCCTTCAGGGTAGGAAGAGGTTAAACTTGCAATATATAGTTATATATACATAAATATGCATAAATACTTTTTATAAATCAATCAAATAATAGTACATAGAACATAATAACAGTACACAAATAACAGTACACAGAATTTGTATCAGTACCGTTTTTATATAGGTGAAATAAAAGTATTTTATGTATGTATGTATATTATTGTATATATATATAAATCAAGTTCAAACATAAGAAATTTCGCCTTATTCAGGGAGAGATTTTCTGTAAGAAAATACTGGTATCAAGGAATTTCCTGGTCATGAAATTCGAGGACTCGTACGAACCTTGGTACAAATTTATATTAAACTTCCTACCCTGAATTGGTCTAAACGATCCATAACTTTAATTTGTTTTATATGATTCGAACCAGGACTTTTTTTTAAAGATAGTTAAATAACAGATTCAGAAAAAAAAAAAAAGTCAATTAAATATATTAAAATGTTTTAAATAACAATTCTGGTGTGAAATGTTTTTATCAAGATTGAGTAAAATTTGAACAGTGTAGGAAGGTTAACATTTGCAACTTCTTTTTGTAAAAGAGCATTGAAAGATATTAAGATTATTAAGGTTGCTGAACTTTTGGTTGAATTGATAAATGATTGATATATAAAATGTTCTATATGATTAAGTATATTAAGAATAAAAAATGAGAAATCAATAAATTCAGTATTTTTTCATTTTGTTGTTAATGAATTGTAGACAATTTGTTCATTTAGTGCCCTAATCAACTTACAGATTTTTTTTTTTTAGCTCTAGTAATAGAAAGATTCATTTTGATTGCTGTATAAAATCATGTTTCTATAAAGAATATATCTAAATTCTTCTCGAGACTTTGAATGTAACTAATGACTTACATAATTCATTAAGATGACGTATGTAACTTTTAGAAAAATACATAATAATATTTATAATATTGAGTCAGCATTTAACATTTATATAGACTTACATTAGACATTTTTATAAATAATATTAAATGGCTATTTTTTTAATTATCATTAATATAATTTTGCTTATACTCTTAAAGATAATTATTTCTTTGATCTTACTCGCTATCTCTTTATCTCCTCACTCAAATCAAAATTTGTATATGATGTTTTCAGCATTTGAAACATTGTAGAATACATCACTGGCGTTTTACATCCACATTCTGTGTGTCAGCACTTTATTAGTTTTAATGGATCAGGCAAGTTAAATAACATTTATCCATCAAATTAACTTTAGATTCTTAACGGATTTATCTTCGATCTGAGCTAATACTTCACAATTTTACAGTCTCTTTTGCTCTTATAAGAAAGAGAAAAAAAATATATACAAGTGTGGTTCTTTTACGCTTGCCTCCCCCTCCCTTCTCCAGCAATTTAATGACGATATTTTCACCATTTGAATTATTTCAAAATGCACAATTCTCGTTTTATATCCGCTCGTCAGCAATTTATTGCTTTTGATGTGTCAAACAAGTTAAATAACATTTAACCATCAAATTAACTTTTGATTCTTAACGAACTTATCTTCGATCTGAGCTAATACTTCTGAGTTTTTTTGGTCTCTTTCGCTCCCAAGCAAGAGAAGGAAAAAAAAAGTAAAAAACATACGTGTGTGGTTCTTTTACGCCTGCCCTTCTTTTTTTTAATACTTTTTTCCGAATCTCCTGCGAGCGATGCCGTTTGCGACAGCATTAATCAACGACAATGCGACGCTTTTCCTACTCCATCTCGGGAAGCTCGCCTTCCAATCTGGAGGAGGAGGACCTTAAAACCGAAATCTCTCCTTAAAGCGAGGATGGAGAGGCAGAGCGGGGATGAGGGAAATAAGGGCAGGATACACACACACAGTACACGCATAAGCGTTTAGGTGCGTGGGGATGGGATGTGAAGACGCACAGCAACACACGTTATTTAATCGAGCCAGAGATCTATGAGTCGTATTGTTACCGTTGACAGCTCTTTAAGTGGACTAGGTATTTCCTTCTGGGAGGCGGACACAGCGTACAGTAGTACCAGGGGATGTACTGTAATGGGGGGAAGTGGGGGGGGGGCAAGGAACACTATTGCCGGGCAACGGTTTTGCAACAACGCGCTCCAGCTGTCAGCGCCTCTAATTTCCGAGGGTTAGCGTAGGCTTTACTCTTCTCTAAATGTTGGTGTTGGCAATAACGTTGAGAAAATTTTAGGGACAACTGGCGTTTTGTTACTACGGCAAAAGCACAGAGAGGTTAAGCGGGGATGTCAATGCAGAGCAAGCGATGCGCATGCACCGCTAATTGAGGGATGGAATGCCGGTATGCTGCCGATTTCTTTTCCGCGGGAGACGAGCGCGAATTTCTAATCTCGAGTGGAGCAAGAATTTAAATGTTCTTTGTAAATATTAAGAACAACACTCTCGATGTTGTTTTTCTATTTTGAAATGCTTTTTGGAACCCGATAGAGGATTTTTCTATACGTCTCAACCTGTATAAAGTTTAACAAAACTGTTTATTTAACGAAAGAAATTTCTTTGCAGTTGTTTTTGTAAATTTATTTTATGCCAATCTGATTTGATATGCCTGAATATTAATTTCTTTTTTTCGAAAATGATGTAAAAAGCAACAGAAAGTATCTATTCTTTTTATTTCTTGATTTTATCCAAAAGTGATGTTTTAAAATTATTGCACCAGGACTTTTATTTTAAAAGTATTTAGTTTTAAAAGAGTCAATCTTTTATCAATAATGTTGCAAATACTTAATTAATCAAGATCTAATATTTCTAATTATGAATATGAAGACAATTCTATTATGAAGTATCATGAAGACAACTCTAGAGGTACTAAAAGTTCAATGCAAGCTATTGTCTGTGAAAAAGATCTTTTATGATAAATTGCCTCTGAAAGGAAATTGTATCATCAAAATTCTATAGATTTGAAATGAAGAAGATATTAACAAACAAGTAAAAAATGCTTTAAAATTTAAAATTTGAAGATAGTTGTTTTTAAATTTGAAACTTTGTTTAAAAATGAACATTATAATAATACACAAATTTCTTTTCGTTTCTGTTATTTTCTTATTATGATAAACCCACAAAATATTGTGGATTTTCTAAAAGATTTTAATAATTATTTTGATAGCGCATATTCAACTTCATATTTACAAAAGAAATTATAAATTTCATAATTTTATACTTTTTAGCGTTTAAATTTACAGAATTGCTCGGTATTAGGCGTGGCTCAACATAAATATGTTGATATCAACAATATATTATCGAAAATGAAGTAAAATGTGTAATTGAACATTATTATAATGCCATTTCATAATGACCAGGACTTATTTTATTTGATTTTGCTGCTTTGGATTTTTTTATAAACTTATTAACACTATTGATAAAAAAATGTAAAGCATTTATCACGACTTATACTTTACCTTAATTAAAGATGAATTTTCTCTTTTAGCATAACTAAAATTATTAGTTGTTTCCATTCAATGTCTATTTTGACGATATTTTTAATTGTTTTGTGACAATCTTTTTGTCCATTCTATTAATATGAAATGAGCTATACATAATGCATAATCTAAATGTAGAGCTTGTGCTATAAAAAAGTACACAAATGGATGGAATTTTAACTAAAAGTTCATATTGTTTAAAACATCATGATCGTGCATAAGTTGCGTCTCATTTTAGAAATATTATTGCATTTTCTTCAGTTCATCTTCGTTTTGCCCTTTTTAGGTGCATTTGTAACTGTGTAACATATAGCACCTAGTCGTCGTTCAGTTCGTCTATCCGTCTATCCGCATATAACAGAGCAAAATTGTGCAACCAAATCGTTTGAAATTTAAAATATATAATTGTTGGATAATTTTGTTGAGTCATTTCAATATTTATGAAAATCGGATGCATAGTTGAATTATAAGGACAATCAAAAGTATTCCGTTACATTCATGGCCAGTGTAGAAAAATAGTTTCAAGTACATTTTAATGGGGTTACACTCTTTCAAACATAATAAAATTGATATGCATCTATGAAGTATATACTAAAATGTACATTCTCTGCAACGTGTGGTAAAAAAAAATATTTTTTATTAATTTACAGCGCCACACAAAAATATTCCATTGCATGATGGCATAGGGGGAATCATTGTTGGGTTGCGCGTTTCAATTATATTAAATATTATTTACAGGGATGCACATAAAATTTAGGCTACTGTATCCGAAGTACTGAATACTATTATACCAAGATCTAAATATCTTTAAAACTTCGATACAGTACAAACGTATGCTACTCTTGACGAGCAATTTCCGACTTGTTTTTTATTATTACTCTTTTTTTCTTTTGTTGTTTCTTACTTTTTTTTTGAAAATGTCAATAAAAAATTGCCAATTGAAGAATTATTAAAAATTTACTTAAAAAGAAAAATTATAAAAAAAATTACTTAATTAAGAATACTAGAAAGTTACTACATTCGCTAAACGTCCAGTAGCTGAAATACAGTAAATAAGGCAACTAATCCGGTGGTCAGGGTTGGGTTTCTTCCGGAAGAAACCTGCTTCTTTCAGGACAGCGGAAGAAACTGGGAAAAAAAAAAAAAAAACAGGAAGAAATGGAAGAAACCAACAAACAAACAAAACTTGTTCAAAATTAACACTAGAACCGCGGAAAAATTCATCCAAATTTTATAAAAAAAAATTTCACCGTAATTTTTTATCAAATCTGTTTAAGTTATTTGTAGAAATTATTTTTGCTCTGCATTTGTTTAATTTATTTTATAAAGTGTTTTCTGGTTTGAATGGACATCTTTCTATATGATACGGGTCAAAATGACCCGTCACCGCGGTTCTAGTGTTAAAGTATATTAACTATGTATAATACCGTAATTTCGGGTGTATAAGCCGCTGCTCAAACAATTCTTTTTGGACCCAGAAATCTTATTTAATGATTAAACACAAATATTTACGGCGATCTAAATAGTAACATTCATTTAAAAAAAAATTCTGGGTCGAAAAAGAATTGTTTGAGCCGCGGCTTATACACCCGAAATTACGGTAATTAAACCAAAATTACAATTATATGAAATCTAAATTGGAAAATTTAATTAATATTAAAAAAATATTATTTTTGGAAAAAATAGGTTATTTCTTTAATGACAAACTTCAGACTCAGCAGGCATTTACAGGTGATGGATTTTGTAACTTTAGAGGATGCTTTTTATTTATTATACCATTTAAGTAGAAAGAGAGACAGAAAAAAAAAACTACCAGAAAAAATACTTATTTTTCATATAAAATACATTATTTTCAAATAAAAACAGTAAATATACAAATTTGCAATTATTTATATTAGCGTTAGCATGCATATCTAAATGCTAATTTAAAAAGACTATTTTTCTGAAAATATCTTGAGGCAGGGGTATAAAAATCTAAGGGCACCAGTGGACAGTTTTTAAGTAGTAAAAATTTTTCTTATTTTCCATCTAGATTTTTTGCAAGAATTCTAATAAAATTTAAAGGAAGAAAACAAATAGAATTTAGTAATAAAGACTAACCGCTGGTGCCTAGATTTTTACATCCATTTCTGTGAATGTGTCGGAATGCTTTTAAATTCTCCAAGTTTCCTGTAGGATTTAAAAGTTTTTTTTTTTTTTTCATCTTTTGCATTCATCTATTCTAAATTGAGAAACTGATTGCAAAATTCTACTGCTAAAATATTATTTTTATTTATTTATTTACTTATTTTGTTATATTATACTTTGCTGCAGTAAGGAAAATGATGATTTTGATGAATTTTTACTTTCTTCTATCTTCAATAGAAGAAAGTATTGTAATCGAAATTTTTTTCGACTTCCGGTTTTCGACGGATTTACACGTTTTAGAGGTCAGAGATTTCAAAAAACATGTTTTTACAAAATGTCTGTCTGTCCGTGTGTCTGTGTGTCCGTCTGTATGTCGCCATTCTACCATTAAAAAGTGTATGAAGTTATGCATAGAATTGAACCAAATTTTTTATGAGTGTTTTTGGCTGTGGCAAGCAGGTCCTCCTTCAGTTTTGAAATATTCCGCCAGAAGGGGGCGCTGCAATCGCGATTTTTGTGCCATTTTCAATATTGTACCGACCAAAAGTATATGAAGTTATGCATCGAATTGACCCAAATTTTTTGTGTATGTGTATGACTATGGCTAGTTAGTCCTCCCTGAATTTGAAAATAATCCGCCGGAAGGAGGCGCTGCAATCGCGATTTATGTGCCATTTTCAATATTGTACCGACCAAAAGTATATGAAGTTATGTATCGAATTGAACCAAATTTTTTGTGTATCTGTTTGACTATAGCTAGTTGGTCCTCCCTGAATTTGAAAAAAATCTGTCGGAAGGGGGCGCTGCAATCGTGATTTTTGTGCCATTTTCAATATTGCACCGACCAAAAGTACATGAAGTTATGCATCGAATTGAAAGAAATTTTTTGTGTAAGTGTATGGCTCTGGCTAGTTGGATCGCTCTGAATCTGAAAAAAATCCACCGGAAGGGGGCGCTGCAATACCGAATTTTATGCCATTTTCAATATTGTATATGAAGTTAGTTCTAGAACTGAACTAAACATTTTGTATATGATTATTTTTTGATAAGGCAAGTAGGTCCTCCCTGAATTTGAACAAAAAATCTGCCTATCATTCTATTGTCCATCGGCTCGTGCAGAGACGGAAATTCGTTTTTACTCCGATTAATTTATTGAAGCAGAAATTTAAGATGAAAATCAAAGTTGGTAGGGTTATTGAATTAAAATTATTAAAGCATTAAAATGAGTAACTTTTTTTTTAAACATTAAAATGCATGTATGAGATAGAAGAAAGTTTTGGGATCGGCACATCCAACTAGTTTAATACTGTAATTACTGTACTATATCACTTATTACCTTAATAAAATTGATATAAATTCAAAGCACTGTCTTTTATGAGTTTCATTCTACTGTTGGTAAATGATATGTACTATTTAGGACTATTTTAATAACTAAGAGTTTTAATAATGGAAAAATATGCTGTTTAAATTAAAATGGATAATATTTTAATTCATTTTGTACATTTTAGATAAAACTTCTTTTCTTCATTTAGCCAATGATTGAATATCTTTAGACTGGTGTCATGTGATATGGGTTAAAAACTGGTGTAATTATTAATTTAGTATATAATTAATTAAATTCGTATAGATCTGATGGAATTAAATTACTTAAGGTTACAGCAAGAAGACATTTATTGTATCTTACAAAGTTGAAAATTATGGTAAATTTATAAATAGCAGTTTCTTCCATTTCTTCCGGCCGGTTTTTTCCATAGTTTTTTCTACGGTTTTTTCCATGATTTTTTTCTAGGGTTTTTTCCACTGCTGGAGAAGCTTGCACAACCCTGCCGGTGGGGCACCTAACCTGGATAAATCCTAAATACAAGGTGGCTATAATTAAACTGACAGCGTCCCAGTTAGCGCGATCTAATTCAGAGAATGACGCCAAATGATTCCGAAATGTTTGATGATTAAGGATTCATCAAAAACAAAATCAGTTCCAAAAGTCACCGCTCGGGGAATATATGGCGCACTGTAACAGAAAAGGGAGTTTTAAAAAATGCAAAATTAACATTAAAATCGTTAAGTGTGCTAAATGAAAAACAATTTTATTTCAGTATTTATTCTGCGTTTTTTAAAACTCTCTTTTCCGTTACATTGCGCCAAATTCTCCCCTAGCAATGACTTTTGGAACTATATTTTAAATGAATCTTTCGTCCTCCTTTTTGTTTGATCTTTTTATTTGTTTAAAGTAAATCACTTCCGAAAATAATTTGTACAAATATTTCGCTATTTCTTTGATAAATATTTTCATTTAGTATAATAAAACAATTTCACTGTTTTATTATTAGCGACCATTTGCTTCAGTTAAGACTAGAATTAGAGAGGGGGGGGGGGAGAATGTTGACAAAGTAAAAGAAAATAAAAAGGAAGTGATGTATTATTATTTAGATTTAAGTTTGGGTGGGGGAAAAAACTTAACACCTTACTTGTTAACATAGAACTGTAATAATTCATCGCTGTTATTCAAATAGATTTTAAAGTAATCGTTTTTTTTTTTGGGGGGGGGGGTGAGAGAAAATTATCTATGTAATTTCTCCCCTCCCCACTAAAATGAATCATTAACTTCTAGTTCACAAGAGTAAAATGCCATGATTTTCCTTACTTCATCGAAGCCTGTGTTCCAACTTAAAAGTTTTCCTAAGTGGGGGCGATTTAGGCACGTGGAGGGGTGGGAGGGTGGCGGTAGTAAGTGTGTCTCGGAACAAATTGATGTCGGGCCACACTCTGACATCTCGTGTTAAACGTGCACTTCATTTTAAAACAAAGCATTGACGGCGAATGACGGCCGTTTTAATGCTTCCGTACCCCTCAAACTTATTCGATTATAACTTCCACTTTGCGCTGGTGCCCTTAAAATGCCTCCCAAATATTAAGTCAACAGCTAACAGTTAACTTTTTTATGATTATATGCTGTACAGCGGAGGGTCCCTCTCAAGCAAGTTCACTTTTGAGTTTTTTATTTTTTACTCCATACGAGCATTGTAATCAGGTTACGTCTTCGATGGGGAGAAAAGTCGAAGCCGATTAGAAGCCACGCCCACCACCCCAGCTTCTCAACCAATCGGTGTTTGGCGCGAATTAAGGATCTTTAATCTGATTAGCCCCCCCCCCCCTACTGTATTTCTACCGCATCCCCCATCTTCTTTCTGACCCCAGTAACGAGCTAATGGATCGAGCATTGTTCCATTTTTACCCTTTGTTTTTACTCTTCTTCAAGTTAAAACTATTTTGCCCGGGCAAAACGGATTTTCATTAAAAGTGCTTCTTTGAGAAAAAAATAAAATAAATAATGTATTAAACGGAGACAGGGTGGGGTGAGGTTGGGGGGTAAAAAAAATCGAAGTTTTGTTACTTAGTTGCATTTATAGCAGACCCAATAGCAAAATTACGAGCAGGCTTTTAGAGACGAAAGTTTAGAAAGAGAAGGCCAAGAGAATTAGGGACTACTTTTAAAAGCAATGCGTTATGCTCCGAACTAAATATGTAAACAACATGTGTTTATTTTCAAAGCCAGTGAGGGAATCAGATGAATGTGTGCTTTTCGAAGCATAAAAGGATGCGTCTTCAGAACGTAACTCGATAATTTGTTCAATTTACCGAAGTTTGGAAGAAGATGTGGAACAGCATAAGTTTAGCTTGATATTAGTTTTATGATTTAATGTAATATTTTCTGAAAAATGTATTTTATGCGGCTTTTTGACTCAGGAATAAGTGTGCGTGTTTACGTAAATGCTTTCACGAAATTTCTGCAGTAGAAAAATATCAGAGGTGCTGTTGGAGAAAAATAATAACATTAAAAAGAAAATAGTTTTGATAACACAAAAGTAAAGTATGACATTTTTGAACGAAGTATTTATTGATGTAAATTTGAAACAATACTGGAAACTAAAATTGGACAGATTGATATACTGGATAAATATTATTTGAATTTA
Source organism: Maratus speculifer (assembly GCA_964019185.1). NCBI lineage: Eukaryota > Metazoa > Arthropoda > Arachnida > Araneae > Salticidae > Maratus > Maratus speculifer. Next base: position 41,754,311 of record OZ025296.1, read on the forward strand.
TGTATTTTTAATCAGTGCTAAAATAAAATAGCGATAATTTTTAATTTGGACTGTGAATGATCTACTAAAAGAAAAGAGCAGAACAGTAAATAAAATCTAAATTTTAATTTTTTTTTTTTTTTTTTTGGGGGGGGGGGGAGGTCTACTTTTATCAATCCCGAGTGCAACACAAGCTTTGTTTCTGTTTTTTATTTACTTTGATGTGTTTTAAAATTATCATGAAAGGAAATTCAGTGGGGCAGAACCTCCCTGACGGTTGAAAAAAAGATTTATAACGAGACTATCATTTCTTTACTGCTACATTTCTTTATTATCTTTTATGTTGATATGTTTAGCACTTTCAAGGGCAAATTAATTCTGTTTATATTAATGCTGAAATAGTAACTGCCAGCATAATTTATGAACAAACTGATTTGAAAACAAATAAATGCTTTTCTTCACGTACAATATTAAAACGAAATATTATTAAAAATTTTTGAGAACATTTAGCAGTTTGGAATTAAAATTAAGTGGCGTATCTAATATACCACTATCCTTCAAAGCATTTAAAAAAACGTCTTCCACGGCATGCTTTTTTTTTCTTTGGGGGGGAGAGGAGTTGGGGGTAGGAGGGATCACTTAACATCCAATGTTTAATTTGCATTTATACTCCCTACTTTAAAATAGGCAGCTAATTGCTCTTAGCCTCCCCCTAAAACCAGCCTCTCCTGGAAAAGATTCCAAGGTCACATTAAATGTATTTGGACTTCAAATGAAATTCTGCTCAAAAATCCAATTTAGTTTTGAGGCTCTTTCACAGTTTTGCAGGAATACTAAATTGTAACTAAAATAAGTGTTTCGATGCTCGCACATCCCATTTGCACATATGGAAGCTAACTTTATTCAATAATAAAGTTATATTTATGAAATTATTAACATGTTTATTACATGTCAAGTATATAATTTTTGTTTAAAAGCATTCACTCTAGTAGATTAATTCAAAACATAGACAATTGTTATTAGGCACAATAGTTACATTTTTCGTAATAATTTATTTCAAAACCAGCTGGTATAGATTGTGTTCTAGAAAGCAACAGTATAAGTAGTTCCAAGGAATACCACAAGGAGAAGTACCCTCCAGTATATTATCTGACCTACATTTAAATGTAAGAATTTTACAAACGCTGATAATTGTTATATGAAGATGCTCATTTTGTATTCGATAGAGATGATAACAATACTAATCACAAGAAGAAAAAATGTAGTATAAATCATAGAGCTTTATACAATATTATCCTGGGTGAACACGAAGTCTAGTACCATTATAGTCAACAATTGCTCAGAAATAATATGGTATATTGTCGGTTTTAAAAATCATACATTTTAGAACACTTTTTTGTGTCCCCCCCCCCCCCCCCCCCGATTGGGAAACCAACATTTCTCTTTATACTTTCAAATAGTGTAATTGTTTTTTCAGAATTTGCAAGACTTTATGAGATATAGAATTGCGGAGCTTAAGAGACAAAAATCTATAACAATAACAATGTTACGCATTTAAACGCATTTTAAAAATTGCGATAAAATTAATATTTTCCTAATGCAAACATAATAGATTTTTTTTTTTTTTTTTTTTTTTTTTTTTTTTTTTTAAGGAGAATATTAAAATCGTAAGAATCATGAATAAAATCAAACTGTATTCATGTAGATGAAATTGAGGTACCCGATACCCAGAATTCTTGTGATACACGCTTTGCCTTTATTTTAAATATTAAATAAAACAGGAGAAATGTCATAAAGCAAATAAATATAGATCAATTTTTATTTTAGCTTTCATTGCATGTTTCCTAAAAATGAAAAAGAAAAAAAAAAAAGAAGATACTAATTGTAAAAATTCTCCTAACCTAAAATTCCAAAGCAGAAAACTGTCAAGAAGTTTCAAAGAAAATAATTTGGAGATGTCATTATTTTTATTTTATTCTAAATGTATTTAAAAAATGGCATCATGGTATTAATGGAAAATTTATATTCTCAGCTGAGATTCGCATTCGCAGTCTTGCTCTGTAAAAATGTTACTTAGTAATACTGAATGCCATTGTAAATCTACTATGCTAAAGCGGAAATGAGCCAGCAGACTAACGAAAAGGACCACAAAAATAATCATCACCTTTTCAACAAATCCGGCAAAAAGATGATGAGTGTGCAGAAGCATATAAGGGAGGTAGGAGGTAAGGGGCAATAACTCTTCGTGCCATATTGGGCCGATCTCGAGACGGCGTTTTAATCTCCGCTCTGCTAATTGGTTAGTGGGCACTGCCACTTAGGGCGCAATTAACGCCGACACCCCACCCTGCTTTCTCTTTGCTCCAAAAGGGATAGACGGGTGCGCACGGTAACCATGGAGATGCAACGCAGCTCGGATCGGTGACGAGAGATGAGTTGAGGTGTCTTTTGCCTCTTTGCAAGTCGAAAAACCCAGGTAGTCGGAGAACCGGAAGATAGAAAAGGCGAGAACAAAAAAACAATCATTTATACATGTTTTCAGTTAGTCATATATTGTGTATGATTAAAATTTTAAATACCATACTAAAAACTACATTTTTTAAAACATTTTTTGGATTAAGAACTGTAAAATCTAAGAATAATAAAGCAATAATAAATTCTTTTATGAAAGGTAAAATACACACAGCTGTTTTATTCTTGCCAAAACCGTCTAGATTTATAAATGAAAAATAATTTTCAATTAAAATTTAAAGACAAAATAGCTACATTCAAATGATTTTAAATGCTAATTGACAACATGTATAGACATATTGCATTGCGTGAAAGAGAAATCTAATTACAATCCATTTTATAATTGTCGGGCGTACCTTACAATAATTTATCTCTGATTTTAAAACTCAAATATAAAAAATATTCCCTTCAAAAGGGTTGCTGGGAGCGTTTTTCTTTCTTTTTTTCATGTTAATCGTTGGCATGGAAAATATATCAATAATATTTATTTAGATTTTAAATTTACTCGGCATATAGGCAAATCTAAAATACCCATATAAAGAATCTTTGATGACAACGATTACATTAAAACAGCATATAGCTATTTGTAAACTACAATTACAAAGCTTTTGTCCAAATTGTTATTGTGTTTTTCAAACTCATCATGGGGGATATTCACGAGGAATAGTCTGGAGCAACATTGTTTCTATTTACTATATTCGCTGTTTTAACTTAAGAGCTATTTTTATAAGCTAAATCATGTTTATGTCTAAAGAAAATACTAAAAAAGTGAAAAGCTCAGTTATTTAACAATTAAGTAGAAGTAGCATTAGAATGACCAGTTTATCTTGAGAATCTAGAGTTAATTTATCTTACAAGCTTACTCTTTTATCCTTCCATTACGGGCAAATCACTAAGTGCTCATTTAATGTAAAAATTGCGGAAGTTTTAGCGCTGAGAGAGCTGTAAAGTACTAATTTCGATGCCCAATTGATATGTGATGGAAGGAACCCCAGCAAAAAATAAAGAGACAATGTAGTTTATACCATCCGAAAGAATAACTGTTGCTGACAGTCAAATAAAGATAAATTAAAAAAAAAAAAAAAAAAAAAAAAAAAAAAAAAGATATTTTCATTGCATTGTATTTTGCCAGTAAAAAATTCTTTTTTAAATATTTAGATTATAAAATATGTATTAATTATTCTTTTATGAGCGGAAAACCCTGGTGGAGCCGTGCCCGTATGTCTTCAATTGTTCGACCGCTACTATATAGGAAGTTTCGCAGAATTCCGAACAAAATAATTTATAAGAGAAGTTCTGAGTAGAAACAGTGCTCTAAAAAGAAAGCAATTGTGTTAAATAAAAGTTTCATTTAATTTAAAACACCTCAAATTTAAAGCCTTTGTAAAAAAAATAAATAAATAAATAAAAAAAATAAATAAATAAATAAAATAAAAAATTAGAAAACTTTTCTAAATAAGAATTCGATATATATAGAAATAACTACTACATAATACAATATAATATTTTTTGTATATATATATATATATATATATATATTTTTTTTTTTTTTTTTTTTTCGTGTGCGTGTGATTTCACTTTTTTCAATTCTTATATCGTACACTGGAAAAGTAGTAGTCTTTTCAAAAGAAGGGGAAAGCAGATTGTGTTTCTGCACGCGCCCACACACGGTGAACCAATTAACTCGTGGACACAGTGGGGTGGGATGTAGTAAAAGTGATGCAAATGTCAAATCAAGTGTTTATCTGTTAGTACAATGGGAGCTAGGGAGCCATCGAAGTACGCCTAAAATGTGGATTAGGTAGAATTTTGCTGCAGAAGAGTTTTGAGTTCGAATGTAACATGCTCGGAGTATTTACCGAAATACTTGTTTGTTTCCAAGTGGTGAGAAGTAAGAAGATGGGATTTCGGGTCGAAAAACATTTTGTTTGAATGTCGAAATTTTCAAAATATTTGCTTTCGATCCTGGTTATTTATGTTCAAAGAACTGGTATTAAAAACATATTTTACTAATTTTTCTTATGCGATCGTTAATAACAGAGCCGTGCTTGGGACTTTGGCGGCCCTGGGCGAAATATATTTTGGCGGCCCTTTTTTCTGAATTATTTTAAACGGATATAAAATGTTATAAACTGTACAAAATGTATCACAAGAGTGAAATTAGTATGAACTTTTTAATACAAAAAATTGTAAAAAAGAGACCATAACAATTAATACTAAAATAATCAAATTTCCCTTGAACATCAGTATTTACAATAATAATTTTAGTTTACCATTTTTGGCTTTTCATGATAAATTACAGTTCATTTTAATTTATAGGTTTTGGCATCATAAATCGCACGTAATCTATAGCTATATTATATGGAGGTAAAGTTTGTTTACATGTATTGACTAATCTCTGAAACTATCGAAGTGATTTGAAAAGTAATAGCACCAAAATGATGGTGTTCTTTTCTGCTCAAACATAGGCTATATCTTATGTCAATGTCGCTATCCCAAAAGCGGTGCTGGAGCAATAAAACGCTCTAAAAATGCAATTTGTGTCTTACTGAAGGTCCTAGAAACATGAAATTTAGCATTGTAGTTACTTATAAGATATAAATGGTCTCTAAAAACATTTCCTAAAAAAATCGAAATTTAAAAAGAGGTGAAAATTAGCAAAAAGCATCCTAAAAACGTTCTAAATGGCCATTTGTAAACAATCTCAACAAGTATGAAACCGATTCTAAAAGTAAATTGGTGGTGATTGAACTTGTTAAAACGTAACAAACATAAGCTATATTTTATGTTCGGGATGCTATCAACAGAGGATTTCAATAGCAAAAAATATTCGAAATGTCTATTTTTCTAAATTATAAAAATGTCAAATAAATAAAATATAATAAATTAATTTAAAAAATATAAACCAGAGGTTATATTAGTTTTTGTTTATGTCGGGCTAAGTTGAGTGAAAGAGATTAATGACTTGATGCTTGAATCTTGTGCAAATTTTACCATTTTCTAAAAGAATAGTAACAATGTTTTATATAGAGAAGATCTCAAAAAAATTCTTTCAATTATAATAACGATCAACAGCGCCTAGATATGTATTAACATTGAACAAGGATTACTGAAAATTATCACAATAGCTAAAAATATATGAATTGATATGTACTACTTTGAATTCTAGCATTTTTATTTTGCTCTTTTTCATTTTCTGAATTTGTATACTAATTTAATGAATAAAAAAAATGCTCGTTTTCTGCACCTGTAAGAAGTCATGTCAGAAAACTGTGTCGTTATTTGTCAGAAATTAAATCGATGTCCTCAACAAAATTGCTCAGACAATCCGTTTGAGGGAAATCCTAGTAAAAAATATATTTACAAATTGACATTAAAATAAAAAGAAAACAATAAACCAAATAATACGTGTGAAACGCATTTAATGACGTACATTACGGTAAAATAATATATTTAAAATGATTTCGAAAAAGTCTTTTTTTAATATTATATAACAAAGTTCAAAAGTATTTATGATTTCGGTGTGCCTGTACGTGTGTCCGCGCTCTAACTTCCATAAATAACTTGGATTGCCCTGAAATTTTTCGACGTTATTGATTTTTACCCTAGCACGTTTGCTGAACCTTTTTTCAAATGAAGGCATGATTAGTTTATGTACAGGGACAGCCAAAGGTTTACCGTTACGTTATGTCCTATGGGGAAAAATTGTTTCAAATGAATTTTAAAGATGTTACACCCTGTCAAATATATTGCAAGTTATATACATTTACGAAGTGCACTAAAATTTGCTTTCTGTAAAATATGCGATGAAAAAAATAACTATTATTCATTTACAAGGCCACACAAAAGAATTCCATTGCATAGTGGTAAAGAGGGGAATTGTGTGCGACATATTTTAATTATATTAAATTATGTCATACATAATAAAATTGATATATGTCGCTGATACTTAACACAAGTTATGTGATATAATCATGTATGATACGGAGTGCACAACATTTACAGGGACACACAAAAGATTTTGAATAGTATATTCATTCTGAAGTACTTTATATGTATCCGAAGATGGCTGATGGATGGATAAAATGCATTTTAATTATGATATGTGCTTTTAAGTTTCTCTAAATATATGCATATTATATAGAGTGTATAAATGCTATGCGTATAATTGATATACGGAGCTATACAAAAAAAGTCTCAAACGTTACTGAATATGAACGTAAATTACTAAATGGTGGTTTTAAATAAGTTATGCATTTTTATGCTGAGGTACATTCATGAGGTACATTCAGTTTACTAAAAAATAGTTGTAGAGTATAGATAAAATGATATACAGGCCCACGCAAAGAATTCAATACACAACGCCTATGAATGATAATTTCTGAGAATGTGATTTCAGTAGTTTTACGAATGTTTTAGTTTAAAATCATTTTTAGCTAAATATTGACATGTAATAAAAGTACTAAGTAAACTACAGGGCTGAAAAAAAGTGTTCAAATTTGTTTTCATCTATTAGTATAAATTGCTGAAATTTCAGCCCGCTAGGCATTTTCTTGCTAAACTAAATTTCAAATTATATAACATGTATATCAACCGACAGATCAAATACAGGGCAGTTCAAAATTATTGGAGTACATATTTGGCTAGAGACAGTAACCTTACTTCTCTAAATAGCGAAGTTTTGTTAAAGTTTTCAGAAAGTGTTTTATAATCTATGCCTAGTGCATGATTTTTTCTTATATGTTATATACTGTTGTCGGTTTTAACAAAAGAGCAAAAAATATTTTACACCTTTTTTTTAAATTAAAATATATCTAGAAGTTGACTTTAAAATAGAAAGAAAACATTAAAACAAATCAATTATTACGTCTGAAACGCATTTAACGGCGACCATTACGGCATGTTTAAAACAATATATTTAGAACGTTGTGTTTAAAATAATTTCTTATAGCGTCTAAAAGAAAAATTTTCTTCCATAAGTTATTATAAAAGCTCAACAGACAAATTTTCACTTAGCTATTTTGAACAAGCTAATTTTCAAATGAATGGTAGATCTTACATAATCAATCATGAAAACAGCCGCCAGGTATCGCGAAATCATTGAATGCAGCAGAAAAATCTCCCAATAAATAGTCAACAGGAAATGAATGGAAATCTGATTACAGAAAATCGCTACTGCTCGAAATGATATAATTCAATCTTTGATAATCAAGCCCTGTTTTTTAAAACAATGCAAATTAGCACGTTTATAGAGCCTACAATATCAGGAACGTAGTTGCGAGAATAATCTGACAGAGGACATAATTGTACAGTTGATTTCCCCCATATTAATCCAAAATGCAGAAGAACATTGACTGGAGAAAAAATCCCTTATGTCACGTAATTTTATCTTTGCTTCAGAAATGGTTGTCATTGCCTCCATCTTATTTTGTCTATATAATCATAAGAGATGTGAGTCCCCTACACCCCACATTCAAGTTCAGTCGGCAAATTTAGCACAGATAAATTGGCAATTAAACTGGGAAAATCTTGAAAATTGTTGGTAAAAAATTTACAGTTATCGAGTCGAAAAAATTTAAATTTGGAAAAACGATGCATTCGGGCTATTTTTTATCAAGTGAAGGAAGTAAGATTTCTATTCAGTACAAAATTCCAAGTTCTTTAGATTAGTAAGTAGTTCTCTCTATTCCTTATGTATATAGGTCTATATTAATAAAATAAGTTTAGCTGTGTCTGCGTGTGTGTATGTCTGTCTCTGTGCGATAGCTAACAGAAATAAGCATGTACGAGGATGAAATATTTGGTGAGGTTAGCTCAAAGTGTCTCATGACACACCTGAAAATTTTGAACTCAGAATTTAAAAACTCTTATAAATATTAGATTCGTTAATTAAAAGCCAAACTCACTTTCACTTAAAACTTATCTCGGTCGATGCGAAAAATGAAAAGCTGCGGCGTTTGGTCGAAAGATACATTTATGCATTGGTTGAAAATAAAGAACGGAAAAAGAAAATTTCCAAGGAATTTTGTAATTATGTATTAATTTACATCGTACAAACCGTTTAGTAAACTTTAAAACTCAAGACACATTCCGAAAGATCGTTACTCTTAAGTCTCAAATGCTGCAATAAATTAAAAGAAAATTACAGCAGTCTTGAATATTTATAGCCCTTTTGAAAAAAATAATAGTGAAATATAGTGAAAAACGTTTTTTACATTTATTGCAATGCCTTACCAGGATGCAGTTTTAGAGGTATTGATAACCAAAAATACGTGCTTAAAATCTGAAACCTTTCTTCTAATCGATAATGTAATTGATTTTAAAAAACAAGAATTTTAACCCTTTCTAATGTACCAGTAATCACACAGACGGTATATTTTCTTCACTGATAGAAACGTTCGTGTTTTAATACAATCTTTTTAGAGTATCCCAATAAACCTATTTAATCATTTATAAAAATTTTGAAACCTATTGACAGTAGAAATATTTTTTACAAAATTAAACTAATGAAAATTTCGACGAAATCTGTTAAAAATTGAAAGTTTCGCCACGGTTTCGCCCTTCTACAGCGCAGTTTTAGAGTTTCCAAGAAACCAAAAGATACTCTTACAGATGAAATCTTCTAATCTATAGTTAACTAGTTATAAAGTCTAGGAATTTTATGATAATCCTTTTAAAATTCCCTGACGTACTTAAGTCACTTCGCGCCTAACGGAGGCAATATTTCCTGCGTTAAAAGTAATTAACGTCCGCAGTATAACAAAATAAAACGTTCGGACTGGTAGATATGTATTTTTTTACAAAGGGAAATATGGGATATTTTGATAAAATCGGTAAAAATCTGAGTGTTTTGTCGCGGTTTCATTCACTTTCGGTATCCAAGGACTGTAACCATCAAATTAAGCAGAAAATAAAATGCAAAGTTGCAGACACTTTCAGTTCAATATTTTTTCATATAAAAATATAAATTTAGATAGAATGGAGTCTTAAGATATAAAATCCTACAAATTTGAGGTCAATTTAAAGGTCATTCATCACAAGATCTGATTGCGACTGGCAGATCAACTAGGTTCTTCATAAAAACTGGTGAAATTTAAGAACAACATCAATTGTTTTGTGGCCCCAAATTTTGGCGGCCCTGGGCAAATGTCCGGCTCGACCCCCCTTAAGCACGGCCCTGGTTAATAATAATAATAATAAAGGTGAAGGTGGTTCAAAGAGATGGGCACAATTTCATACGACTTACAGCTATCGAACCATGCACTGTATGTAGATGACCTTACGTATATTTGTAAAAACGATATAACTCTTAAATATTATCAAGAGAATTTCCAAAAATCTTGCCTAATTCACAACAGCTTCACTTTTTATTTTCGTAACTTTTTGCATTCGTGATTTTAATAATACTGTTTTTTTTTTTTTTTTTTTTTTTTTTTTTTTTCCTTATTGAGACATAAAAGAGAAACGAAAACGCAAATTTCTAGCAATAATTTTTACTCACTTAGAAAAACATATCCATCTTGGATGGATTCGGAACGTCTGACCACTCTTCATCAAGCGTGTATCATTTTCTCTTCTTGCTGGATGTTATTTGTGTTCAATTAGAAGAGAACATATTGAAAATCAATGAGCTTCCGTATGAGTTTAACTAAGTGTCATTCACATTATTTACTTAAAATGTATTCTCAGAATTTTTCAACAACACGAAATTTAATCTATCATTTGGAATCGCCTTGTTTTCGTTAATCAACGATATTTAGATATCGATTGCTAATAGCATTGGTGCAGTGGGAGTTAGGGAAGTATCAGAATATGTCTAAAATGCGGATTATGTATAGAATTTTACCTAAAAAGAAATTGAATTCGAATGTAACATGTTTGGAGTTTTTATTGCAATATTTGTTTGTAACCAAATGGCGAGAAGTATGAAGATGAGATTTCGGGTTGAAAAGTATTTTTTCAAAGGTTGCAAAGTCGGAATTTAAAAAAATATATCTATTTAATGCTGGTTATTTATATTTAAAAATTTGGTTTTGAGAATTTAGTGCTTTCTAATAATGTTACAAAATATTCTATAAAACACTGTGATAAAGTGCTTGAGCAAATTGTCTCCAAGAATATTGAAAAATGTCAACAAACATTTATGCACGTGGCAGAGTTGTCAAGTCTCCGGCTTTTATGCACACCACTATTATTTTTTCTTATCACTATTATTTTTGCTTATCACTATTTTGCTTGCCGCTATAATTTTTGCTTATTGATTGCCACTATATTTTTGCTAACATAAAAAAAAAAAAAAAAAAAAAAAAAAAAAAAAAAAAAAAAATTAATGCTGAGAAAAGTTTAACAATGATTAAAAAAAATAAAAAAGCCAAATTAGGTATTTAAATTGTAATTACTGTGCGATTTAAGTTTTTTAAATTGAGAATATTAAATTATAATTACAAGTATATTAATAAAACGATTAAGGAGAAAACAAATGTAGCACATTTCAATCATCTTTTTTTCATCTTATTCATTTCCGTAATAGTAGACCACCCCCCTCCCCCCAGTTTCTCGAGAACTTAGGAGCGTTATATAAAATCCGTTGAACTTAAGACTAAGGGACATATATAATATACATACCCCACAACATATATAATATAATGATTATCAAAGTTGATCCTCTCCTTGTTAGTCTTGTTGAAAGAGGCAGAACAATTTTTTCTGTGTTTTCTGGTATAATTTCAGTTTTAAAAAAATTATCTTAATTTTTTATGCAACTGTATTTTGTTGTTTTTATATCGTGATAATACAAACATGCTTAAAAATATACATAAAAATAAAGAAAAACAGTTAAAATGCAATTCATGTTTATTGTAGTTGGATTATCTCCTCTCCTCCCTCTAAATACACCTTCAGTTTTGTATTATTTTAAAACAACTTTAAATAGGCATCTATGACGAACTTGTTATTAAATTATACTTTTAAAATTTATTTCAAATGCATTATAAAGAAGTTTCGTTAATTTTATTTTTATTTTTCATAGGAAAATGGCGCATTGTTCAATGTCCATAATGCAATATGCTTAGGGCCAAAGTATACCATGGGTGTTGCACTTTGGTTCTAAGATTACTATTTTTCAATTAAAAGAAAAACTATGTTAGGCCTTAAATTAGCGTTCAAAAAAAATGAGAGTGAAGCAGAAGATCATAAATAGTTATCAAATAACTTTATATTTCATTATTTACATATTTTAATTAAATTAAAATTCATAATGTTACAATAGAAGATAGATGGCTTTTCTCTAAATTTTAAGTATTTGAGGTGCTTTAAAATTATGTGTATATCATTTATTAATTTTAAAATTAGTTTAGCTTACAGAGTGAAACATGGAAAATTACTTTTTCAATTTTGCAGAAACAACAAAATTTAATCTTTTATCGTTTTAATTTTTTTTCTATCTAACCAATAAAGAGAACATATTTCAGAGAGAAAAAAAAATCTTGAGCTAAAGTAGATATGTTGGCACTACTTAGTCGCAGAAGCTTCTTACCCCCCCCCCCCCCCCCACACACACACACACACTCGCTTTTCCAATGCATAGTCATTGTAAATTTTTAATGACTGGGGAAAAAAATAGAATTTAATCTATAACAAAAAGAATAGAAGTGTGTGTGTGTTTCTTGTATTTCTGCACTGTAAATTCTCAAACACAAAAAATAAACACATTTCGGAACACTTTTTGTCCGCAAATTCACACCCACATTTATGTGTTGCGAAGCATTTTTTGTGGTGGTTGTGTTTCGTAATATATTGAAAAAGTGTTGCTCGCTAGAAAAGTGTTCTTAATATGTTGCAAAAGTATTGTTATCAAGAAATTTGTTCTAAAAATAGTATTGTTAATTGTGTTTAAATAGTGTTGATGAAAATAGTTTCTTAAAATACTGTTGTGCTGCACAACAATTGTCCCCAAATTAATAACACATTGAAAACACCAGACAATTTGAACACAATAAAACATTAAATGTAAAACACTCTCAAAATACTTTCTACACGGTGCCTTTAAAATTACACAATTTTAAAAATGAAATGTTTTGAAATATGTTTTGAAAACACATTTTCTCCTCTTGTAAATTTTAACACTTTTTGCACTACCTTTTTAGTTCACACAACATAATCGAAAACGATTTTAGTTAAAAGTGTGGATTTTTATGTTCAGTTAGTGTTGTAAGAGTGTTTTTATGCGTTTGCAGTGTGAAGTTGAGCACTTCGAAACCTTTTTTTTTTTTTTTTTTTCTTTCGTTTTTTGATAATTAGCCGAGATGATTAGCCCTCCTTTTTCGCAAAGTAGTGCACCGTCACCGATATTTGCAATGGTCTTTACCTAGATCGTAACAGAAAGAGCAGGAGTTTATTTACAGAGTGGAATTCTTTCAAGTATGTATTTTGTCAATATCGAAGGGGAATTTGATATCGCTCTACGATTCTTTTGAAAGAATTGAAGTTAATGCAATTTTTACTTTCTTCTATCTTAACAAGAAAAAAGTATTGGATTCATGAAAATTTTCGAAATCTGGTTTTCGACGGATTTGCACGTTTTAGAGGTCAGAGAATCCGAAAAACATGTTTTTTACAGAATATCTGTCTGTGAGCCTGTGAGTCTGTATGTAACAAGAATTTTGCGGGCGCTTTATCTCAAGAACTAATGCACAAAATTCCAAAAACCTTTAAATTTTATGAGACCTTTATAAAAACTAGATCTGATTAGTTTCTGGTGTATATCGCTCTCAACAGGTGGAGCTTCTATGCTGCATTATTTACAATTTTCACAATAGCCATATCTCAAGCACTAAAGCATTGAATTTCATAAAAATTTAGATTTATTTAGTATTTGATATTACATGGTATGTGGTATGTTTTGGCGCAAATCGTTCAGCAGGTAGTTCTGCCATGGTGCATCATTTGTGATTATCGCAATAGCTCTATCTCAAGAACTAATGCACGAAATTTTCTAAAACTTCAGATTCAGTTAGTCCCTAATATAGATTAGTGTTGTTTAGTGTTTGGTGTAAATCGCACAACATGTGGCACTGTCATGCAGTTTTTTCAAAGATTTTACAATAGCTCTATCTCTAAAACTAATGCACGGATTTTTATCAAACTTCAGATACAGTTATAAGTTGACGTAAGTTGTTATTGACTAGATTTTGGTTTAAACCACCTAATTGGTAGCGCTTCTGTGTTGCATTTTCAGAAAGTACTAACATGCTTAAACTAGGAGAAAGTTTTAGGATTGCTCCATCTGAATAGTTTAAATACTGAATTTGTGGAACCTTTGATAATTTAAGAGTTTGGTATAAAACCACTACTTTTAAAAATGGGATGCGAGGACATTAAATCTAAAACCAGAAGTGTCCGGTCGGCTTATATAAATGGAAGCAAAATGTAAGCTGTTTAAAAATTATCTGTCAACACATTTAAAATTAGTTAACATCATAAGCATTATCTCAAATGAATATTCTTTTCGATTAGTTTATCGCAAAAAACTTTAAAATGAAACTTTAATGCAGATAATCACATAAAGTTGTGCATGAACTATGATTATTTTTAATAAAAATAAACCGCGCGTATTTATTACTACCTCCGTCCCAAATCAGTTGCTACATTTAAGTCGAAAATTTTGTCTCAAATAAGTTGCTACATCTCAAGTGGGTGGAGTAGTAAATAATTTTTGATGCAGTTTAGTGGATCGACAACAGTAAAATTATATTATAATATAAAGGCCTGTCCAACCTTTCAGTTAGCTGAGGCGCACCGTAGCTCTCAGCACTCAATGAAGGGCGCCATTATTCACATGACTGAAAACATGCGACAACGTCGAACAGTTTTAGTATACACGCACATCTTAATATAATGCAGATGAATTTTACATCGGTAAGCAAAAAGACCCGTAAGCATTTCTTAACATGTACACATATTGAATTTAAATTTGCATAGTTTTCTATGAGAAGTCTATCTCAAAAACGTCTGTAGGGTAAGGATCCAGAAACTTCAATCGCACCTATAACAACAACAATAACAATAAATGAGTAAAAAAAAATAATCATGGAAATCAGCGATGTTGTTTTCTTTTAAGATCAGAAAATATGCTTTGATTTATTTTGAAGAAGTGAATTTAGCTCTATAAAAACACAAAAACAATAACAAGCATGATAGTGACATGTATGGTTCCAAAGAGATAATTGAAATGTCTTGGAAATCATTCAGCACTGTTCTGTTAACTTTTTAAGCAAATTAAAAAAATATATATATTCAAAAGTTAAGAAAGAAAAAGTAAATTCCTTTATTCCTCATGTAAAATTGCCAATATGGGCCGCTGTGTCAAAAAACGAAAATATAGACAGTAAAAAGAAAAAATCTGAACTGTTATACACATGTGTCTTCAAAAGGAAGGGGGGGGGGAGATGAAAAATGTTTCTTCTTCTGTTACTTTTAAAGTATTAAAAAGAACTGGGTCAATGCATTTCAAGTGGTCCAGCACTGGTCGCTCGACTATTTTTAAAAAATCTGAAATTTTTTGTACAATAACCCTAATATGATGGAAGTTCAAAATCACCGTTATTTTAATATTACTATTTTTTGTTTGTGCATGGCGGCCATCTTTGCTTCATCGTGTTCAGCGATTTTCTCAGATACTAGGATACACAAAATTGTAAATATCTCGTCTTTTATTTTCCCAATTGAAATGGGGTTTGCAGCATTTTGTTCAGAATAAAATAGGCTAAATATACAGTGGTATAAAAATTTTGAAAAATAAATTTTTACAGGTTAAAATTTAGCACAAAATTTAAGATTTTTTCCAAAATCTATCCGTTTGCAAGAGGAAATTTTTCATGCAAGGAAAACTGTCAACCTTACACAATTTTTTCTACAAATAGGTCAAAAGTGCGTGTAAGTTCCAGATCTGGGAGTTGATTTCTCTTTGCGAAAAAAATTCCGAAATTTGTCAAAATTTTCAAAAATTGCACTTTTTAGGCTTTGATATCTCTGGTGGGGCACGAGATAAAAATCTAAAATTCTGGCCTTTGATAGTATTGTGTAGTAGTGTTATGTACAAAAAATTTCAAGAAGGAGATTTGACTACAAGCTGAGATATGACATGGACAATATGTGAAAACAATACTGCCAAACTATTGTAACCTATGTACTATGTAATTGTTCATACCTCCAAAATTTTAAATTAATTATTTATGGTACAAAGTTAAATGTTAATTACAAATATCTTCTTCAAATGCTTCTGTGTGATTTAAACAATTCAGAATGTATGCTAAGCCAATACACTATTTTTCCAGATGAACAAACCTCCTAGAAATGCTATTGCAACAATTTTACTCGGAACACATTTCAGAAAAAGTAAATTACAGACAATGGGTTGCAACTGATCGAGTTGACATGGTTTCAATTATTAAACCTAGAGAATTTCATTCAAGTTTACAAGAGATGAGAAGACTTGGGTGGCTTCAAATAAAATTTTGTGAAAGAACAGCCTAATAGACTGACAACAGTAATTCGTCGAACTCATAACATCTCTCGTAAATAGTGTTAAGCTCTTTGTTAAGCATATATAATATCTTTGTAAATTAAATGTTTATTATTTAACTGTTTTCAACAAACGATATTTTCTGTGTAAATATTGTAATAAAAGAGACTAATCTCATTTCTCCTAATGTACTCGTAATAGCATTTCTTAACATTTTTTAATCACCGTATCTCAGCTTCTATAGTCAAATCTCCTTCTTGAAATTTTTTGTGCGTAACACTACCATAAAATACTATCAAAAGCCAGAATTCCAGATTTTTATCTCGCGATATACAAGAGATATCAAACTTGCGAGGAAATGTGAGTAAATAGCTGCACACGATGAAACGAAGATAGTCACCATGCTCAAACGAAAAATATTAAAATTAAAATAATAGACTTTTTGAACTTCCCTCATATAAGGGTTGTTGTACAAAAAAAAAAAAAAACAAAAAAAAAAAAAAAAAAAAAAAAAAAAAAAAAAAATCAAATTTTTTAAAAACGGTCAATCAACCAAAATATTTTCGAGGCCATTGAAATGGACGAATAGTATTTCCAGTATGTTTTGTTCATCTGGACAAACAGTGCATTGGCTTAGCATACAATCTGAATTATTTAAATCACGATTTAAACAGAATTTGAAGATGATCTTTGTAACTTTGCATCATCAGCCATTAGTTTAATATTTTGTAGGTATGAACAAACACATAGCAGGTAGCAATAGTTTAGAAGTATTGTTTTTACATATTGACCATGCCATATCTCAGCTTGTTGTCAAATCTCCTTCTTGAAATTTTTTGTACATAACACTACTACACAATACTATCAAAGGCCAGAATTTCAGATTTTTATCTCGTGCTCCACCAGAGATATCAAAGCCTAAAAAGTGCAATTTTTGAAATTTTCGACGAATTTCGGAATTTTTTTCGCAAAGAGAAATCAGCTCCCAGGTCTGGGACTTGGTGTATGAGTACACGCACTTTTGACCTATTTGTAGAAAAAATTGTGTAAGGTTGACAGTCTTGTTGAACAATTACATAGTACGTTAAATTAGTTTGGCATTATTGTTTTCACATATTTTCCATGTCATATCTCAGCTTGTAGTCAAATCTCCTTCTTGAATTTTTTTGTACATAACAAAACTACACAATACTATCAAAGGCCAGAATTTCAGATTTTTATCTCGTGCCCCACCAGCGATATCAAAGCCTAAAAAGTGCGATTTTTGAAGTTTTTGACGAATTTCGGAATTTTTTTCGCAAAGAGAAATCAACTCCCAGATCTGGGACTTGGTGTGTGAGTACACGCACTTTTGACTTATTTGTAGAAAAAATTGTGTAAGGTTGACAGTTTTCCTTACATGAAAAATTTCCTCTTGCAAACGGATAGATTTTGGAAAAAATCTTAAATTTTGTGCTAAAATTTTACCTGTAAAAATTTATTTTTCAAAATTTTTCGACAACCGTACATTTAGCCTATTTTATTCTGAACAAAATGCTGCAAACCCCATTTCAATTGAGAAAATAAAAGACGAGATATTTACAATTTTGTGTATCCTAGTATCTGAGAAAATCGCTGAACACGATGAAACAAAGATGGCCGCCATGTACAAACAAAAAATATTAAAGTTAAAATAACGGTCATTTTGAACTTCCGTCATGTTAGAGTTGTTGTACAAAAAGTTTCAAATTTTTTAAAAATGGTCGAGCGACTAAAAAAATATTTTCTGGACCACTTGAAATGGATTGACCCAACTATTTCCAATTATTACCAAATTTAACCATCACAATTACACTTCATAAACAATAACTACAAGTCATGAAAATGTGCATTATTAAATTTTCAAATTTATATTTCTGGTTCTTAATGCGTTTTCATGGGTTTTAAAAATATCTTCGATGCAAATATTAAAGATTTTAAACAAAACATTCTTTATGATGTATTTTTTTTTAAAAGTCAAATAACAGGAAACTTCAAAAGCTCGCCAAGAAAATTTTCAAAGGGCGCCATGGCGCCCGCGGAGCACACACGCACAAAAATTGATAAATGCGAAATCAAAGATGTCCCAGTAAAACGAAGAAAAGTATTGCGAAGTTTACCATGTGTTGTTAGTATTCCAAAAGAAACATTACACAACATTCTCAACGAAGAAAAGTTTTGAAGCGTATTTCATCCACCATTAATCCAAGCGTGACAGTAAAAAATAAGCTCTACAGAATTCGACTTTGTTTACAGCAATGTTCAAACTAATGGATGCTTTTCGGAAATGTTGGATTACATTCATATCGATGAAAAATGCTTTCATGTTGCATAAAGTAGTAATTCGTTGATCGTTCTTAAGGGGGCTCAGGGGTTGAAAACTTTTCAAAAAATCGATTTATTTTATGATCTAGTTTGATTATTCAATTAATTCTTAACTCAATGCAAAAAACCGCATAAAAATATTAGCATTTTTAACGGAGTTATAAGCATTTGTGTATCAATACTTACATAGCCGCATCCATATAATTTCAACTTTAAGTCGAGTTTTCTCAAAACTTGATTTTTGACGACTAACACCAAGATTTGAAAAAAAAAAAAACAACTATTTGATGGAATGGCTAAAAATTTTTTTTGCATGCATATAACATCATAATCTAGATTATGAATTAAGGATATAACTATCACTTAATAAAAACAGTATTAAAAAATCCCTCAAAGTTGAAAATTTAAAAAAACCCTAAAAAATACAACTTTTTTTTCATTAAAAATACTCAAAATATTAAACTATCTAAAATATAATAATTCATAACCTAGATAATAATGTTATATGCATGCAAATAATAATAATAATAATAATAATAATAAATTAAAAAAAATAAAAATAAGCCATTCCATCAAATAGTTTTTTTTAAATCTTGGTGTTAGTCATCAAAAATCAAATTTTGAGAAAACGAGACTTAAAGTTGAAATTATATGGATGAGGCTATGAAAGTGTTGATACATAAATGCTTATAACTCCGTTAAAAATGCAAGTATTTTTATGCGGTTTTTTGCATTGAGTTAAGAATTAAATGAATAATCAAATTAGATCATAAAAAAAAATCAATTTTTTGAAAAGTTTTCAACCCCTGAGCCCCCTTAAATGAAACTGAACCTTTGAGGGATCATTGCAAAAGCAAAAGGTTTATTACCAAGTCATGTGTATGACAACACTTTTGAGACCAAGATGGGAGTCGAAGAAAGATAATTTTCATCGAATTTTTTAGCTAATGAATTAGCACAATTAGTTAGCTAAAAGATAGTTTTATCTATTACTAGTGGACGTACTTTACAAAATGGGGCGTGGCTTAAGACCGTGCGAACTATGAATTTTTTTAAAACTTATTTCGTATTGATTTCAAGAGAGGCAGAGGGAATGCTTGGTAAGAAAATCTTGTTGATTGATAGCATAGTACTCTGAAACATGTTCAAACAAATTTATAAAACCATCAGTGCCAATAATCAGTACAAAAGTATTCAAATGTAGCAACTAATTTGGGACAGAGGGGGCATTATTATTAAATACTCGTTGGCGAGTATTTTGCTATTTTATCTTGCATCTCTTTATGAAAGCAGAAAATTTTCAAAGCAGAAAATTTTCAAAGTGAAAAATTTTCAAAGTGACCATGTGAAAACTGAATATTTTCCAGCATACTTAAAAAAAAAAAAAAAAAAAAAAAAAAAAAAAAAAAAAAAATAGAATAGTTGCCAGTGGCAGCCTTTTTATTTAATTTTTACAATTGTTTTTGTATTTGAGGGGATCCGGGATACAAAAATATTAATTTAAAAAAAATTGTACATTAATTTTTTTTCTGGTTAAAATTATGTTTAAATCATGTTTCTATATTAATTATAACAGGAAATATTATTTTTTATGTTTTGATTTTTTCAAAATCTAACTTTCAAGCAATGGTTGTAATGGAGACGGCTTCTTTTGAAAATGCGTTTTTCTTCTTGATGGGTTTTTTAACCATTTCTTCTATTTAAGTTGTTGTAATTCAAGTACCATTTAAGATAAATAGTTCAAACAAACTTGATACACATCTTTTTCAATTTTTTACTTAAATTTAGATTCAACAAATTTGAAAAAAATATTTACTTTAATATATATATATATATATATATATATATATATATATATATATATTAAAGTAAATAACTTAATATAAAGTAAGTAACTTAATATATATATATATATATATATTAAGTTACATCATTTATTTCAAATTTTTACTTTAAATATTTTTAATTTTTATTTAAATTAATAATTTTAAAAATGCTGAATGAAAATTAAAGCTTGTTATATATTAAACATATATATGTTATATATATTTATTTATTTGAAAAAAAAAATTCTACAAATATTGCAAGTTATAACGATTTTAACTTACCCCATTTTTTTTTAAACCTTAAAATTTAAATTAAAAAATGTATGGTAAGTTTTATCATGTGATTTTGTTCATAAATTATATGGTAAACCACCATAAAAAATTTAAAAAAATTAACTAAATAAATAAAAATTATTTTAAAATATGTCCCAAACCCCTTAAAGTTATTCCAAAGTTTCAGAATTTTTTACCCTAAGCAAAAATATTTGTATGTTTAATAAATAAATAAAAAGTTTTCTTGTGAATAGTTTATTCCCTTAGAAAATCTTATAATTACTATTCAGTCTATATTTGGAGGATATTTTCCCCCTTCAGTTACGGTGTTCAGTTTGAACGTTGGTAATATTTTTTACTTATCCTCTATCATTATATATTTCGTATATGTATACTATAGTTCTTTAATCTACGATGATTGATTGTTTTGATAAGGTTTAAATTTTTTAATTATTATCCCTAATGCTAATTTTTGTGAGAAAATTCTTTAAATAAAGTGTCTTAAATACACATTGTTAAGCAAATTTTAATAAATTTTGAAATTTTTCAAATTAGTTTGTTTTATTTTTCGACAAAAAATGTCCACAATACCTTAGGTTTTTTAAAATAATATTTATAGGCAGGACAAAACATGGAAAAAACAGATTTGTGTTAAGATAACTTTTTGTGAAAAGTGAAAAAACAAAACTAAATTGATATTAAAAAAAGGTTTGGAATCTTTAAAATTTTTTAAAGTTATGTTTTTATTTTGTGTAACATATTTAAAGAATATTCAAATTAATTACAAAAAATAATTACAGTGCAATAAATATATATGTATATAGTATATATTCCCTAAATTATGTTAAGATAATGAAAACATTGTAAAAAGAAAAAAAATTAAGACACTATCGTGAGGCGAGAAATGTGTACATAAACATGGAAATTTCTTCTTTTGAACTTTCAAATTTCAATCATTGATATAAAGAAAGGAAGGGTTTTGTCCTTTTGACACAATAAACTAAAAGATAGGATCAACACCACTTTTTTCACACTGAAATATTTGGTTTATTAATCTGAATAGTGTTGAACAATGGCGCAGCATTAAAATAAAATTTAAAAAACTATAAAGAATTTAGGTTTTTAACAAAATTAAAAATTAATAATTAATTAAGTCAAGGTAATATTAAAATATAGAATATTAAAATATAAATGGATAAAATGAAGGCTTAACCTATAGCAGCTGTAGTTATGAAAATTGCTTAATTTATAGTTTAAAATAATAATAATAACAAAATTAAAGTTCGCTCATGTTCAGGAATGATAATCACGATAGTAGAGCAGGAAAATGTGTAAAAAAGCCACTGTATAAAAAAAATAGGAACACCAATCAGGGCAACATATATATACATGTAATATGTACATTTCTGTCTATCTATATATATATTTGTGCGTTTCTGAGTAATTAAATAAAAAGCTTTATAACCGAAAATGTCTGCTAATTTATAACGAAGTGGTACAGTCAAAATAGTGGTACCCTCAATAGTGGTACATCCAGTTAGTGGTACAGCCAAAATGTTCCTAGTGGTAAAGTACACACTTTTTGACCGAACGGCATTCTGGCAAAAATTTTAAGCGGTTAAAGATCCATTAAAAATGTTCAAAAACGCTTATCAAAAACTGTGACAATTGCTTATTAAAAAACTATCGAAAGTAATGATGGATGAAGATTTTTTTTTCTTTACTCACGATTATTTAACGATCTTTATGATAATAATTACAGTAAAATACTATGTTTGTCGACCCGCTCTTTATGCGAATTGAAGTTAAACGATATTTTTTTTCATCAAAGGCATTTAACATCCATTTATTTAGATATGCAGCGTTTCATAATCGCTCACATTCTCTTCTGCCAGATAACAATCATTACCCCGTCATTAATAAACTTTTCTAAGCCGCCCCCGTAACGACTTTAATTTCCCTCCAGAAATTTCTATTTCTAAATCCATTGTCTCACTTCTTTAACTTAAAATTACACCTGACACAAGATAGTCGCGGGATTTTAAAGACTGTGAACCAATTATTATGAATTGAAAATTGGTTTACAATTTCGTAGAATTTCCCCCAGGGTTGAAGAAAATTGCCGATCTTGTAGGGGCGTACTGTCCTGAATGCAGGGCGTGTCTTGGCACTGCGCCCTAATTGGAATTAAGTTGGTTTAAAAGGCTTAGTATCGCACAAATCATGTTAGGAGCACGGACTAAAGGAATTTGCAGACAGGATAAAGTGATTTCGAAGAATGAAAGATACGATGATGTATTTTTGAGATACATTAGCAAGCTTCTTAGGCCAATAGTTGGAGAATTGCTATTCTGATGGTGAATGGAGATGATTAATAATGACAAACTGATTTGAAGAATATTATATCAGGAGAGATTTTTAATCGATGAGTAGCAAGAGAGGCGAAGAACCATTTACAATGACTAATTATGAATGGTTATATCTGTGGCAAAATTTCCTAATCGTGATAGAATAGATTATTTTTTTTATTGAGTTTTTATCATTTTTTTATAAGCACATGTATATTCTTAGCAGGGCGTAGCAAGAAGCTTATTTTTTGAGGACAAAAATTTTTTTGAAAAAACTTTATTGTTTAAAAATGAATAACAATAAATAATTATTTATCTTATATATAACAGAAACAAAATCACTTTAATACATTTATTTATTTTTCTATGTAAACTATTTTACAGAGAAAGTAAGATTTAAAAGTTTAATCAAGATTTTGAGGAAGGTGGAGGGGGCAGGTAAGCATCTCATCACTACATAAGTGAAAATCAACCCTCCCCCCCCCCCTCTCCACGAAACCATAGTTCGGAAGGCGAAATTCTGTTATTTTTTCAATAGTATACCACAATCAGCCTTTAGTAATACAGTATTTACTGGTAACTATAGAAGCAAAAAAGAAGTCCCGATTGCTGATTATTATTATATTTTACATTTTGTTCATGTTGTTATTTCCATTATAGTTTAAGACATTGTCCCAATTTTAAAATTATGGATGTTTTTTCTGAAAGTTTTATATCATGAAAATTATTTATCAGAAATAAATTTTGCTTATATAATATTATAACTTCTAAAAAAATGCTTTATTATTTATTTTACAATAATAATCTGGTTACCCCATGATTAATTTTAAATTAGTCGTAAAACCTGAAAATGTGTGAATTTTGAGAAAATTAGAAACGTTACAAAAATTAAAGGAATTAAAAAAACAAGTGTGAAACTTATGTCTGATGTAGTATTACATATAAAGATCGATTTTCCCAAGTTTGAAAGTTACCTTTTATTTCCTTCAATTTCAATAAATGTTAAAATTAAAAAAAAAAAAAATGCAAAATCATAATTTTTTTTTTCTTGTGTGCGCCGATCAGACATTAGCAATATTGCACAGACATAAAGATTCATAAGTCCATAATATGCTAGAAAAATTTCAGTATTGTCTTTTGATTCCTAACATAAAAAAATGGCTTAAAAAAAGGTAATTTTGTTACATTCCACGCAAAATTTCTCTTTAAATTTGCGCGCTTTTCTAAAAATATTGCACGATTTCAAGGGAGAAATAGCGCTGCCATCAACAAGAATTTAACATTACTAGATAATTAATTCTTCAGTTCTCATCATTTTTAACCTCTTCGCTACTGGCGATTATTACAGTATTTTTAATTATTACTGAATTATTTCTTCTTTCGTTTGACTTCAGAGTAAGATTTTTTTTTTTTTTTTTTTTTTTTTTTTTTTCATTAGCGCGAATCTTAGAATTCGAAACATATTTTTCTTATACCGAAATTTCATTTATATTTGAGTATCATTAATAAAATGGGACAAAACTGATGTACCCATTTGGGTACTCAGGGACTGAAGAGGTTAATATAATCCTGAAGCAAAAGAGAAAAAAGAAAAGAGAAAAAAGGCGAGAAGTATAGCGTTTGAATATTTATAATAGACACTTTTATCTATAATATCAAATAATTTGAAAAGATATAAAAGCTTTCCTTCTTGTGTAAAAAAGCGATCGAAATAGTGCCTTTTCCCGTCAATTTTTTCCTTATTTATTTATTTTTAGTATTAAGGATCCAAAAAGGCAATCTACAACGTCAAATAATTTAACACTTATAACAGACGTCCTTAATATTTAAATAAATAGAAATATTGAATTTTAGCCTTGAATTTTTTTCTTTTTTCTTTTATTTTTTATAAAGGAATAAGAAATCGAATACTGAATTACGCCAATCTCTTACTTATCATCCATTCTTACCTAAAAATAATTTATGATATAGTCTTTTCATTCCTAAGGTTAATAATCAAGATAGAAATTTCAAACATGTTAGACAAAAACTCGATTTTGTATCAACTTTAACGTGAGTATACATCCTGAAATAAACTGTCCTGAAATCTTTTTTTTTTTTTTTCTTCATTCACTCATAAATAAACATGTTGTACTTATACCCCAATTTTCATTCAAATCTGTGACATGGCAGCCACAGCTTAATTTGCTCATTTTGTATGGAATGACCCCTATATATTATCGAGTTTTTTTAGCCAAAAGTTGTAGAAATGTTATTCTATGAATGTAGGCAATTAATAATAATAATGACGAATCGATTTGAAAAGTGGTATTATCGGGAAATGTTTTTAATCATTAGGCAATCACAGAGATGAAGAATCATTTATAACGGCTAAATATAAGTAGTTAAGCTGAGAAAAGTTGGATGTGTAAAAAGCATTTATTTATTGAGATCTAATTTGTGGACAAATAATAGCTAGCATGCAGCACAATAGTAAAATTATTTTATAAGGGGTTCTCTTTTATCTCCCCCCCCCAAAAAAAAATGTGAATAATGAAAATTAATAAAAAAATAATTTATGCGTTAGAAAATTCATTTTAGAAGTAGTTAAAAAAAAAATAATTTTTGAAACCTGACACAAATTTTCACGCAACACGTTGCTTTTTCTACAGTTTCCACTCATTTCCTCTTTTACGAAATGACATTAATAGTATTTCACCAATCCTCAAAATTGATATTAATAATTCATTTCAATATCAATCTATAATAATAAAGAGAGAAGGATGTTTGTCTGTCAGCGCTGTTCTGAAGAGACTGCTGCACGTAGAGTTACAAAATTTGGAGGGAAGGTACTTTTTTACATGTAGTTTTGCACCTCGAAGCCCGATTTTCGATTTTTTATTTAGATTTTTTTAATAATTTTTTTAGGCGATTTTTAGCGTTATTTTTGCGGTTTTATCCCATTAGTGAAAGGAATACGGTTTCATTCTTTTAACCCAAAATAGCAATTTTTTTTTCTCTTTTCAACAAAGTTTATTCGGAATTTGTACAGCGATTTTTAAATTTTTAACGAATTTTTAATGCGATTTTTAGTGTTTTTTCTCATTTTGCGACTATTTTTTGAGATAAATAAAACGAAAATCGTTTTAAATTTTTAGCCTAATGCCCTAAATTTTGTGTTTGTTACGATTTTTAGATTTTAACGATTTTTAATGCGATTTTCAATGCGATTTTTAACGTTTTTTAAAGACTTTTGCGTTTAGCATCTAATTTTTTTCATAGTTGTTCTATCAAAAACTTGAGCTGTTGAGAATGCAATAAGTAGTATTTTTTTGTGAAATCTATCTAAAATGTCAAAAATTTAGATACCACTATTTTCGAATAGCAATTTCATAAACTATCTTAAATTCTTGCTTAAGACCGCTACCCCCTCGAGTTATATATCACCTGATAGGTTATTTAACAGAGTATGGTTTTGATAAAGTTTTTGAAGAATAGAGTGCTCTATCTGGTGGTGGAAAATGGAACTAAAAGAACGCTATATTTTAAAATCTATAATAATAAAGAGACAAGTTTGTGTGTGTGTCAACGCTGTTCTGAAGAGTCTGCTGTACGTAGAGTTACAAAATGTGGAGGGAAGGTATTTTTATACATGTAGTTTTGCACCTAGAAGCCCGATTTTCAACTTTTTGATTAGATTTTTTTGATAATTTTTTAGGCGGTTTTTAGCGGTTTTTTTTTTTTTTTTTTTTTTTTTTTTTTTGCAGTTTTATCTCATTAGTGAAAGAAATACGGTTTCATTCTTTTAACCCAATATAGCAATTTTTTTCTCTTTTCAGCAAAGTTTATTCGGAATTTGTACAGCGATTTTTGATTTTTTAACGAACTTTTAATGCGTTTCTTAGTGTTTTTTCTAATTTTCAATTTTTTTTTTTTTTTTTTTTTTTTTTTTTTTTTGAGATTGATAAAAAGAAAACCTTTTCAAACTTTTAGCCCTAAATGATTTTTAATGCGATTTTCAATGTGAATTTTAACGCTTCTTCAAGATTTTTTGCGTTTAGCATCTATTTTTTTCATAGTTGTTCTATCATAATCTTGAGCTGTTGAGAATGCAATAAGTAGTAATTTTTTTTGCGAAATTTACCTAAAATGTCAAAAAATTAGTTACCATTATTTTCGAATAGCAATTTCATAAAATATATTAAATTCTTGCTTAAGACCGCTACCCCCTCGAGTAATGTATCACCTGATAGGTTGTTTAACAAAGTATCGTTTTGATAAATATTTTGAAGAATAGAGTGCGCTAGCTGGTGGTGAAAAATGCTAACTAACTAACAGAACGCGATTTTGTTAAAATTTGGAAATATAACAATGTGATTTATTTTAAATTTTAAAATGGTTTACAATACATGATAAAAAATGTAAACAAAGAATGGTGTGACACATTTCAGGGTGCGTGAAAAGAGGGGCGCGAACAAAATTAGGAAATGCAATAAGGAGATCTGTTTTACACTTTAAGGTAGTTTATAACGCATGTTAAAATTTTTAAAGTACTGGCGATGCTCTAGAGAGACCGCTGCACGAAGTTATGTATGAAATTTTACACCTTGAAGGCCGATTTTCAGTTTTTTAAATTTAATTCATATGCGAATTTTAGTGGGTTTCGAGGCGATTTTTCGACATTAGCGAAAAGGAAGGCGGTTTCATTCTTTCGACCTAAATTAGTGAATTTTGTTCTCTTTTCAATATAATTTATTTGGATTTCGTGCAACGATGTTTGGATTTTTAATGAATTATTTAATGTAAATTTTGCCGCTATTATTCGACATTAGTAAAAGGAATTTTGCTTAAAACTTTCAGGCTAATGTATTAAATTTAAGCTGTTAAGATTTATGAATTTCAGCTAATTTTAATGCGATTTTTCGAGATTTTTTGCGTTTGATGTCGGATTTTTGTAATTCATGAGATATTTCCAATTAGAACGTTTTACCCTAATTAGAGTAAATTTTGACCCCTGTGATTTTTTAATATTGATTTTTAATGCACTTTTCAATGCAATTTTTAGAAATTTTTCGAGTTTTATGGTGGTTTTTTGATATTTGGAAGTAAAAATTGATTTCAAACTTTTAATCTAATATAATTTTAGAGATTTTTAACGCGATTTTTCAAGAATTGTTGTGTTTCGTGTCGATTTTTTATTATCTATAAAGGATTTCCTTTTACTACGTGATTATCCTGTCGACCAATTTTGCCAAATTATTTCAATCGTGAAACAAGCCAAATTATGCAAATAAATGTAATTTTTATGTTAAATAATGAAAGAAGGGATAATTTAGAAAAACATTAATACAAATACATATAAAAATAAGAAGTAAAAACCACTTGATGACGTAACAAACATATGTAACAAGTTTAATGTCGAGTGAATATGGAATTTACGATCCGCCATTATTGTAGTTTAATCTTATGGTTTGACCCAGATAGTTTCTTGGTCAACCAGATAATCAAATAGTTCAGATTTCCGATTAGAATGTTTTATCCGTTTGATGAAATTCTGATTACTGCGATTTAAAAAATAACTAGCGATATTTAGTGCATTTTTCAATGCGTTTTTAATGAACTTTTTAATGCGATTTACTACTAATTTTTTCGATCCCCACCACAGTGGTGTTTTAACAATAAAAAAATTATTTTGGTTTCAAACTTTTAGCCTAATATAGTAAATTTCACCATTTACCTTTTTTTAATTTTGTCGATTTTCAATGTGATTTTTGATATATTTTGTGTTCTGCGTCGATTTTTTTGTAATTCATGTAAAAAAGAATGGTTGCTACGTTTTACATGACTAGAATATTTTTTTATTCACTGGATGTATTTACATTTAGCGATTTTTAATGAATTTTTCAATGATTTTGTATTGGTTTTTTTAATCTCACGGCTATTTTTTGAAATTTCGAAAAGGAAATTAATTTCAAACATTTACACTTCATTTACGAATTTTGAAATTTAGTGATTTTTTAATGCAATTTTTAGCAATGTTTTCATTATTTCTCACGCTTTGCGCCGATTTTTTCACTCGTATTTAAGAAATAATTCAGATTACACTATTTTACTCTATTAATGTAAATGTTGTCCCCCCGCTATTTTTAAATTTGAAACGATTTGTAATGATTTTTTGAATACAATTTTTAGATGTTTTCGAGTCCACGGCGATTTTTTCACAATTGGAAAAGAAATTTTTAAATAATTTGCAGCTTAATGTAGTAAATTTTGACATCAATGATTCAGATTTTTTGTGTATATTCATAAAATGTTTAGTAAGTTTTGTGTCGGTATTTTTTAACTAATGAAAGAGTTCAGATTTCAATGTTTTGTCCCATTATGGTAAATTATGTCCGCAGGAATTTAATATAAATGTTTATCTTACTATGGCAAATTTTGTCCGGAATTTTTAATTTTACTGATTTTTAATCTGTTTTATAGTGATTTTTCAAGTTCTGTGACAGTTGTTGACATCGGTAAAAGAATTTCGGTTTCTAACTTTTAGCATAAATAGTATAATTTGTTCTCCACACTTTTATGAAGTTTGCCAATTTCTAATGCGATATTCAATGTAATTTTTAGTTAGTTTGGGGGATTTTAGGTGTTCCGTGTTGACTTTTCCTTATTCATGAACGATTTCCGATTACAATATTTTCGACTGAATATTAAATTTTTACAGCCATGACTTTTAAATATTCAGCGTTTTTTAATATAGTTTTCGATACGATTTTTAGCTATTTTTTTAAGTTCCTTGGCGATTTTCTGCCATTCAGAAAACAATTTAAATCAAACATTTTGTTTAATGTAATTATGTTTCGAATGCAATGTTTTATCTCTTAATATGATTTTGGCGTTTCATGCCTACATTTTGTAATTTATGAATGATTTCGATCATAACCCCCCCCCCCCCCCTTCGCCCTGCTTTAATATTATTTTTTTAAGCATTGACTTCCAAATATTTAGCTATTTTTAATGCAATTTTCAATGTCATTTTTAGCCATTATTCAAGTTCCGTGGCGATTTTTTTACATTCGGAAATCGATTTCGATTTCAAACTTTTTGGTTAATATGGTTAATTTCAGGATTACAATATTTTATATTATAACAGTGAATTTTTACCCTGGGGATTTTTAAATGTTTTACGACTTTCATTACAATTTTCAATGCAATTTTTGGGCTTTCTCAGTCTTTTTTTAATTTTAACATTTTTCAAAGGAATTCGATTTTAAATTTCTAGACTAATAAGAGTTTGGTTTCAAACTTTTATCCTTTACGGTAATTGTTTTGCTCTCTTATTTTGATCTACAGTAATTTTTAATGCAGTATGCTTTTTTTTTTTTTTTTTTTTTTTTTTTTTTTGAGTCTACGGCGATTTTTTTTAGATATGGAAAAGGAATTCGGTTTTTAATTTCTTTGCTAATATGATAAATTTTCTCCTGTGCGATTAAAGATTTTTATTGTAATTTTTTAGCAGTTTTTTTCTTATTTCAATGCTTTTTACATCATCAAATTAATTAGATTCAAAACATTTCTCCAAGTAGAGTAAATTTTGAGTTCCGTGATTTTTGAAAATTTTGCCATTTTTAAAGCGATGTTTACGTTTCTTCGCGACCCGCTTCGATTTTTTAGAGGTTGAATTTTTGGCCGAATTTATTAAATTCTGATCTCTTTTCTTCAAAGTTTATTCGATTTTCGAAACACAATTTTTGAATTTTGTTTTATATTTTTATGAGATTTTTAATGTTTTTGGCGATTTGTAAGATTTTTCCACATTAGTAAAAATAATCCAACTTCAATTTTCTAGCCCATCTCTTTTCAACGAAGTTTAGACGAAATTCGTGCAGCATTTTTTTAATTTTTCGAGGTTTTTACTATGATTTTTAAAGTTTTTTCGCAATTCATGCTATTTTTTGATGAACCCGGGCAACGCCGGGCAGAACAGCTAGTAATTAATAAATAAAGTCTTAATAATTTCATTTTTGATCATGATAACAACAATGTCACCAGAAAGAAGAGGCAATTTACAGGCTTAGTCACTGGATTCATTTGAAAACTCACTCGACTGGAGGAGTTTAAATAGTTATGTAAATTTTATTCCTTTTTCTTTTTTATTCATTTATTTTTTTAATTTTAAATTCTTGATCCTTGTTATTTGTTGAAATTAATCAGTAATCATCGTTCTGTGATTTATTTATTTCAAGTTTCTAGAGCTTTTCAGTCAATGTTGAAAAATAACTTTAATATCTTATAAATTAATATTTATAATTTCTAATACCTGTAAATTATAAACCCTATGTTTATAATTAAACTTACCTATAATACAATTATATATAAAGTAATTATAGATATTTTGTGAAAAAAAGGGGGGGGGTGTCTTAATGTCTTTACATGCATTGCATTCAAATGTATCATTTTATTGTTACGAGTTTTATAGAAAGGAAACAATTCATAGATCATTTCTTACACTACTAAAATAAAATAAAACTAATAAAAATACTAAGAAAAATATCTATAAATTTATTCAAAAGTTTCATTTAACATGCATAAAATGCGTTGTGTGTATTCTAGTAATGGATAACTTTTTTTTTTTAAATTTTTTTAAATCGATTAATAATTTATTTATTTACTTATTTATTATTTT
The DNA here is from genome assembly GCA_964019185.1 of Maratus speculifer. Taxonomy (NCBI): domain Eukaryota; kingdom Metazoa; phylum Arthropoda; class Arachnida; order Araneae; family Salticidae; genus Maratus; species Maratus speculifer. The sequence continues at coordinate 41,785,775 of OZ025296.1, forward strand.
TTGCGGGCGTTTGAGTTCTATCTTATTGGCCTCTTTACACATTCAGAAATAAATTAACAATGTCCGGCAAACACTTTCCAAATTGAAGTGAATTAAATTCGAAATCTTGGCTAGAGAGGGCATACTTACTTCGAATGTTGGAGGGGGTCATCCTCCTGAAGCGGGTGTGCCTCAAGTCTGATATTGCGGCGATTAAACCGACCTTTCTCGTCGGCATTTCTCGGATGCCTCTCGCGAAAGGAATGCGATGTAAGATGGAGACGAAGATCGGATGGAATGGCGAAGAAGCTGATGTGCTGTCTGTAGATTTAGTGGAAAAGAACAGGTGATAACTCGGGAACAATAAAACGAAGCCAAAATCTCCATCTAGACTGGACTTTATTGCACATAACAAAGTCAACAAATTCGTTGTTTTCCATATACATGAGCGGGAAAAAATCCAACAGTAAATAAATAGAAGATATAATAGGGGACGAAATAGGAGAGTGAAAACGTTTGTTAAATATTGACTTTTGAAAGCAATACAGACACTGCAATGAACGGAAGATACTAGGTGATAATGATAGGGAACTTTATAATTACGTAATATGAACTCTAGAACTGTATACATTTTTTATGAGAATTGATAAATTGGTTTTGAAATAAATGTTTTAATCTAAAGTTTTTTTTTTTTTTTTTTTTTTTTTTTTTTTAATTGAATGTAAGGAATTTCTAAACGAGAAATTAAATATCATTTTTTAGTATATAAGAAAAAAGAAAAAAAGTCTTTTTTTTTTTTTTTTTTTTTTTTTTTGTATTCTAAAAGTAATGCCTGAAAATAAGGTATAATCAATATATAAGTAAAGTAAAAAAATAAACAAATAAAAAGGAGTGCATACTCCTAAATGACTTAAAGGTGGTCAGTCAGAAAAAAATTCGCAATCTGTTAACTAGGTAAACGGATTCCACCACCCATCTCAATAATGTCGAAATATGAAAAAAAAAAATAACTTTTGAAAAAATTTCTAACAGTGAGGCGTGATTTTATGCGGAATAATAGATTACCATAGAACGGGAAAGGAGTGAAACGTTAAAACTGAAAAAGCTCGTTTTGTATCCAAAATATCTATTTTCCTCATCAATAAAAGTAAAATATATTTTTTATACCTCAATCCATAAGTTGGAAAAACTAGCTTTTTTCCTTGTTTTTTAAATTTTTGTAAGAGCATTATAAAATCTCCTTTCTAGTGACAGGTGTTTTTATTCTTTTACCATTCTCTAAGAATTTTATATTAATTGAAATATTAAAATTTATGTTAATAAAAATTGTAAACACCAAAACATCAATAAAAAGTGCGAAAAAAGCGTGTGTGTATGTGTGTGTGTGTGGGGGGGGGGGGGGAGGGGGAGAGAGGTGAACCAGAATGGTTTGGAAAAAAAAAAAAATCTTCTTCAACGTTTTATTATTTTTTACGCTTGGCCCTTTGAGAATGTGGTACATTTAGCCCGTATATGTAAAATGAAGATAAGTGTAATAGATTATTTGCACATGTTGCCAAAAAGGGTTTTTAAATTATGATGGACCAAGGAATATCGAAGTATTTATGTAGTATGATTATAGAAGTATTTAAATTATATGTTATTTAGTGTCTCCTCCAGGTTACATCATGAATGAGGAGGAGAGGATATACACACACAAACACTTAAGTGTGTGTATATATTTAGTATATATTCATGAGCAAAACTGTCAGGAAAGGTAAAGTGCAGATAAAGAAGTAATTTTGGTACATCAATGTGGGATTGGAAATGAAAAGTTTTGGTGAAAAACAATAAAGGTGGAGGAAATGAAAACAAGTGTTTTATTGACATGACAATTACAGTAAGTACTCAAATGTGCCACCGGCAACATCGAAATCGATACATACCTGGCAGCGTATAGCATGTGCTTGACGTATTATTTCGAAGGTTCCAGATTTATCATCTATGAAACACCAGTTGACCCTGATGAGGACTTCATTGCAAGACTTTCAGTGGTTGCTAAAAATGTTCTGAAACACTTGGAATCTGCGAAAAGGTACACCAGTCATTTGCTGGATGCTACCAATGGCACATTTGAGCACTTACTATGATTGTTACGCCAATGAAACGTTCGTTTTCGTTTCCTCTATGCATTTCCCTAACTTTTCATTGTCAACCATACACTGCCACACCAATATTGCTTCTTTATGTGTACTTTTCTACCCTTATAGCTTGAGCCATGAATTCGGAGACACCCTGTATTTACTGGATGCATATATAACTCTGCTAAATTAAACAAGCATATGACGAAGTATTAGATAAAGTACATTTCACTCGAAATCTAATTGATCTATTTATTCCTACCGCTCCAAAATTGCTAGGCTTTGACTTTTAGGCGATAAATTAAAATATTTTTAATTGATTTATTATTCTGTCCTTTCAAACTCTTTATATAATTTATAAACAAAACATTCAGAAAAGTACAATAAGTACTTCATTCTACATACTAACGGTTATAATTATACAGAGTACGAAGAGGTTGGAAAAAAAATCAGGGACTATTTTTTTTTTTTTCTTTTCGAAATTTTAACCTTTTTTAGGTAAGGGCGTAGGTAAAAGTAGTTACATTTGAAGGGGGCGACATTAAAAGTTTGAGATATATGAAAATATCGAAAATACCTAATTTAATTATTAATGGTAACTACTTGCTTATATTGTTTTCTAATCAAATTAAACTGTAATATCATGAAACTTTTACTAAAGTCAACAGGAAAATATTTTTCCTAGAGTCAATACCAAATTTTAAATCGTCTCCAAACAAAAAGAATTATGCATAGAAAAGAAATTGTGATGTAACCGTAACATCGTTAGCCAACTTCTCTTTGCGTCAGTTTGTGTTGCAAGACTTTTGATCTGTATCAACTTCAGCAATTTAAAATAGGTTAGTCTTTTTTTCTCCTATTATTATAACTTTCATACAATGTCAGTAATAGGAGAGAACAGTAACTGACACCTGTCTTTTCCATTTATCTCATGTCAGTAACAAGAAAGAATTTACAGACCCGGTGGATACATAGCGGGATCGTTTTCAGATTTTTGTTCAGAAAATTTTCTTTGGGAGCTTGTGTTAGAATTTTGAAAAAAAAAAAGTAAGTTAATGATTAATTATCATTTATGTTAGCAGGCGCACATTGTTCAACATTAGATATCGTTTTAAAAGAATATTTCACTTTTTACGTGATAATTTCTCAATGTTTTAGATAATTATTATTTATTTTTCACCCCTCCCTTCTATTTTTATTGTTAAAAACTACAGTTAATGAAATGCATATTTTATATCGAACCCGTTTAAAAGATTACAATTCCGATTGTCATTTTTTTTTTAAAGTTCTGATACTCGATTAATTAATTAATTAATTTTTGAATACGTACATTACAAAAAAAAAAAAAAAAAAAAAAAAAAAAAGAATTTCAGAATAATGTAAATAAGTATTTGTAGCTTTAGTCATTCTACACGGTGTGCACTAATGACTACATGTGAATTTTTTTATTTAAAAAATGCCAAACGTGAATTTGAAAAGCTGAACGCAAAAATTTTTGAGACGATCTGTAAAATTCAATTTTTTGATGCTTAACTTAAATACATGTGATATTGTCACTCACTCAAGGGCTCCTTCAGCTGAGTGGCTTGAGCAGAGGAATTACACGCAGAACATGTGAGTTCGAATCCCGTCCCTGGCTTTTAAATTACAATTTTATTATTTCTTTTCTATATGAGGTGTATGTAAATCACTTTATAATTTCGATAACTTTGTGCAGATATGCAAATTAATATCTTTACATAAAGACATGTTCAAAGGATGGTCTGGAATATGCGATACTTCAAATATAAAGTACAATACAACCCGGCACCTCAGCTGGGTTATTGTATTCGAAATCCACTTGATTAATCCTTAAAGCATCAGAAATCTATTTCGTAAGTGAAAATATTAATGTTGGTATCTGTGTTAGTTTCAGTATGAAGACAGGGGAAAATGCGCCTTTGGTCATTCGTTTTTTAACAATTAAAGAAGTGGGAGGGATGGATGCCACATTCTGATATTGCCAACAAGTTCAGAATTCCAAAATTAACTGTTGGCCACATAGTAAATAAGTGGAAGAATGTTAAGAATGTGTGCGATCTTCCAAGATTAAAATTCTCCAGAAAAACAACTCAACGTCAAAACACGTTGATTCGAAAAAAGTCAATAGCTGATTTAACAAGAAGTACGCTATACTTAAATACGCAAGGATATGATGGCCACCGAAAATGGTCTCACAATGATTAAGGCCACCATACGACGTAATCTGGATGCTGATGGATTGCATGCACGAGTTCCTGTTCCTGGGAAGAAAAAAAAAAAAAACCCTCTTATGCGGGCAAAGAATCGGGAAATTTGATTGAAATTACGCTAAGAAGAACGAAACGTGGATAACAGAACTTTGGAAGAAAGTCCTCCGGAGCAAGGAATAACTTTTAACTAGTGTTACCAGTCTCACAGACCATTGCTTTTTTCAATTTTTATCGTTTAACTTGTAATTTTCAGTTTAACTACAAACACTACCAAAATTTTGTTACATTTAGAACTTTAGTACTATCACCAGAGACTATTAAATAGGTGAATGTTAATTAGAATTGTCTTGTACAAAAAATTTAGTAGGAAAACACCACCTTATGAGTTAATGATGCCTTTTATTCAACTTTCGATTTTGCTACCTCACAGAGCGCTTCATACTATTACATTTACAATTTCTGTATCATCAGTTAAAGATTAAATTGTAATCGATACCTTCCTCAAAACAATCTTTAGTAGTTTTCGTGCTCTTGAAAATCAATTTAGATTAAAAACTTGACCCCGTTATCTATGAAAGAATCTATGTTTTTATAGGATAAGGGGAAACGCTGGTCGATTGCTTTCTGTCGGAATAACAATGCATGCCAATTATCCTTAGTTAGGAATGAAAGTGGGACTTCTTGAAGTAGTTTTAGACTATGATGCAATCTCAATAGTTTTGTTTGCAGTTTGCTTTAGAAAAGTTTCAATCTTGTATCTCTCGATACCTGCATTTTATTTAGTTACTCTCCTACTCGTCCTTCAATCTGTTAAATGCATAGGGAAGACTGGGCACATGTGAACAGTTCACATACACATAGTTTTTTTTTCATTATTGGATTAATTTCTGAAAACAAACATTGCTGAATATAGTAAACAGAACTTTTGTTTTACACATGGTATTTTTTTTAAAATCATCTTTATAATTCTTCTTACTTTTTAAAATAGTTTTATAAATTCAACGAATTGTTCACATGTGAACACAGGGATGCTTTTTATTCTGTTATTTATTTGTCGTCATGGTCATTAATTAGATTATGTATTAAATTCACTATAAACAAAATAATATGTATAAATTTTTCTAGATCCTCGGTGATAAGTTTAAGCGTAAGATTATAAAAGTCCTTCCGGCAATGCCGGGAGGAAGAGGTAGCTTTCATATACTTATACATTTATTTATTTATTTTAAAGTAAGTTACATTGTTCAAAAATACTAAGCTCGAATTAGTGGAAATAATCTCATATAATTAGTGATTTTATAAGATTGAAAACTAGTTTTTGTCAAGACTGAATATTAATAGGAATATTTAGATATTAGTCATCTTTTCTTCAACCTGGTTTTATTTTAAGCGATTTAGAGAGCCACCAAATTCCACGATATCATAAAGTGTATGCCATTTTAAAGCAACATGATGGATCGTTCAGATCAGACCGTTTCAAAATGTCAGCCATAAGCAAAATTCAAAGTGCCATAACTCAATCATTTTTTAAGATATAGACAAAACAAAAAGTGTTCTGGAATCATTGTTTTAAGTTTTGATACGTAAAAGAAAAATATTTTTCAACTTTTAATTTTTTCGCATTTAATTTTAAATTTTAAATTTTTTAAAAAATTTAAAATGGCCACCATTTTGAAACAAAATGGTGTATGATGTTGGCCAACGAACTCGGTCGAGACATTTGTATGCACTATGTACAAACCAAGTTCCATTGAAATCGGTTCATAAATACGCGTATTATCACGTGACAAAATCAGATCGTTTCAAAATGTCAGCCATAAGAAAAATTCAAAGTGCTATAACTCAATTATTATGTAAGATATAGACAAAATAAAAAGTGTTCTGGAATCGCTGTTTTAAGTTCTAACACGTAAAAGAAAAATATTTTTCAAATTATGGTTTTTTCGCATTTAATTTTAAATTTTTTAAAAAATTTAAAATGGCCACCATTTTCAAACAAAATGGTGGATGATGCTGGCCAACGAACTCGGTCGAGACATTTGTGTGTACTATGTACATACCAAGTTTCATTGAAATCGGTTCATAAATGCGCGTGTTATTACGTGACAAAAATCAGATCGTTTCAAAATGTCAGCCATAAGAAAAATTCAAAGTGCTATAACTCAATCATTTTGTAAGATATAGACAAAATAAAAAGTGTTCTGGAATCGTTGTTTTAAGTTCTAACACGTAAAAGAAAAATATTTTTCAAATTATGATTTTTTCGCATTTAATTTTAAATTTTAAATTTTTAAAAAAATTTAAAATGGCTGCCATTTTGAAACAAAATGGCGGATGATGCTGGCCAACGAACTCGGTCGAGACATTTGTATGTATTATGTACATACCAAGTTTCATTCAAATCGGTTCATAAATACGTTAGTTATCGCATGACAAAAATCAGATATATATATATATATATATATATGGTTATATATATATATATATATATATATATATATATGTCAACATTTGAACGGAGGGTGGTTTTGGGGTCTGGGGGTCATGATCGGTGAAAATATACCAAAATTTTCCGGAAGTGCTTTCCTCCGGACGGCTGCAATAGGTAGCTTTTTACTTTTTGTAATGAAAGCTACCTAAAATGAAAACAAACACATTGCGGGGAATGGAGATTATATGACTGATTAAATATTGTTGCATTAAAATAAAAAATAAGAATGTAAATTTGGGGGAAAAATAAAAAGCCTTTAAATTTTACTTAGGAGCTTTTGTTTCTGTGAGATTTTCGGGAGGGGATATTTAGATAATATTTATCGAAAATCTGCCAAAATATAAAAGATGCTCATCCCCGATTTTGCCTTATTTACTTGTAAATGAATGATAAAGAAGGGTTTTTAACCCCTTCGCGACGGGAGCCTTTTGCGAAATTTTTAATGTTTTGTCACCAGCTTTAAAAAACAGAAATTTGTGCCTTATCAAATCGAGAAATTTCTTCGATTAAATAAGGCAAATTTAGCAGTATAATATTAGTGGTGGGGATAAACAAGGATTCTTAAGCCTTTTTGCGGCACGTATACGTGTCGCTCTTCCCCAAGGGGTTAAGGTATATATATATATTTAAATATTGATTATAAGTCCACCACCATTATTTATAAATCATCCCCAAAATCTAAAATACAAAAAAAAAAAAAAAAAAAAAAAAAGAGAGAGAGAGAGAGAGAGAGAGAGAGAGAAAAGGAGACGAATGCTTTCCTGTCACTGATTTGAGGAATTATATATGCTAATATAGCAGCTATGGTTTTAAAATTGAGCATATTGGCATCCTAGTCTTTAGCGCTCGATATTCCACATGGACAATTGCAGTGCAAATATTTTGTATACATTAGGGGCAGTAAACGTTGAACCAACCACTTAGCGTTTGTTCCATTCAATGAAATTTATTTTTGCTAAATTGAAGTTGGTTGATGCAAAATCTCAGTTCAGGTTTTCCTTTTGGAATAACATAAGATTATTTTAAAACAGGGGTGCCCAGAGAGGGGTTTGGTGACGCAAGATGCGTCTTACAATTTAGTTTCGGGCGGGAATTTGAGAAAAAATACATTTTGGGTGGGGATTTTTTAATTCTTAATATCTCCTTTTTTAACTGTTAAAAAAATCTTGATTCTTTTAATATCACTTTTAAATTTTTTCAACATTTAATTTCCAGAAAAGTTCCTGTGTTTTCTTTCTTTAAACTTTCTTAGAACTCATTCTGCTATGCTAAACTCGCTATCTTTTGAATGTGCAGTAGATTATAAGTACGATATATTTTACAATTGATATTCTGTTTGGGGGGGGGGGAGGGGGTCAACGTTAAAGTGTGAAGATTTTTTTGGAGGGGGGGATTTGCGTCATTGGGTTTGGGGGGGGGGGATGGTCACCACTGTTTTAAAACGCAGAGACACGTTTGTAAAATATTTACATCATTTACAGCTGTTAATTAAAAAAAAATTTTGGATTAAATCGACATATTAAACTAGGAATGCATCACACAAATAATGTTTTGTGTTTGTAGCGTTCTAGAACAAGAAGTGTAATACATCTAATTTTAAAAGAACTAAACTCGTTTAGGAAAAATAAATTATTTTGTAATTTCCTTTTGTCTGTGATAAATTAAGTTATCAGCAGAAGTTTTTCTGTGCACTGCACGGCTACTGATTAGTCGAAGCGGCTACACCTAATTAAAACTAGTCATAAAGAAAAATTCTGCAAATTCCACGCTTCAGGCTTGTATCCGTTAAATTTCCATCTTTTACGGCCGGAAGAAGACTCGGCGAACGAATTGTGAGCGGGCTGACACTTTTTCTTTTGTCAACAGAAAACGTCGAAGAAGTATTTCCTCCGTCAACTCCTAAACAAGACAGGACAGGCTAATGAGACTGAGAGTAGAGTGATAATTAAAGAACGCGAAAGCAAAAGAATATTAAGAGAAAAAAAAATTAAACACAAAATAACTTCAACAAGACAATGAAAAAAAAAAAAAACTGCTTTTCCTCCCAAATGAAGAATAAGACACGCGACAAGTAATTAGCGCAAGTAATTAAAGCAATTAACTCGGGGTCAATTAGCGGCAGAACCAAAGAAGCGAAAATGCTCAAATTAATGCTCTTAAGCGATTACATCTGAGGAAGGGGAAAAGGCTTGGAACTATCCCTTTGATGATATGCGCCCTTTAATCGCATTATTCCACCTCATTTGCATATTTCCGCCGAAAGATTGGAATCTAAGAACTTTCTCTTTTCCACTCCCTCCCCCCTGTTTCAATCTCAATCTCGTTTGGCGACGCGTGATTGGACCGGAGACTTACTTACGCATCTCATAACGCAGACGAGAGTTTTTATTTCCATCCCTGCACCATCCTTTATTATTTTTGTTCTTGGAAGACTCCGAGGAACACAAAAGGAGAAAGAAAGCAGAGAAGATAGAGAAATAGATTCGATTCATTCTCTCATTTTCCTCGGATGCATTTAAAACGGACGATAATTTTTCCTTTGTTCATTTTTGCATCAGACAGGGGGGGATTTTCTCTCTCTGTTTAAAACGCATAATTTTCTCAAATGATGCTACACCGCTCCAACCCCCAACATATTTTTCACTCCCTCCGCTCCCGCTCCCGAAGGTCGGTTTTAATGCAAGGTGCGTTGCGGCCGCGGGCAGATTGAAAAGTCTTCTTCGTTCCTTCACATTTATACCGAGAGGTTAATACGATTTATTTTAACTCTGTGATGACACTGTTGAAATTCAACAGTGATAAAATAGTTTAGATCGTGCTGATTTTTTTTTCCTTCAAAGTGATTTGTTTTTAATTTCGACGCTGCTTAGAATGCCTTTCATGGCATATCGCACGCATATTTCGAAAGTACCATGATTCAAGAAATATCATTATTATTATTATTATTTTCAGTTGTGCTATTTTTCAAAACAACGTTTATTATCGCATGGTCGCAAAGCTTCATTACTTTGCATTTATATCTAAAGAATACTTCGATTTATTTTAATTCTCATAATACTGATGAAGTTCAACTTTTTAAATATAGTTTATATCACATTGATTTTTTTAATGCAATTTCTTCTTAATTTTGGCGTTTTGAAAAATGTCTTTTATGATATAGTGCACGCTTGTATCAAAAATCACATAGTTAATATATATTTATACATATGATATTTAAATTGTTTCTTTTCAATACAGCAAAAAATATATGATGTTTGCTCTGTTTTCTATTAATATTAATGAATCACAAACATTTTACATAATTATCTTTTAAACTCTTTTCAACGAGAGTCACGCATACGTGATATACGGGGTCCATACAATTCTCAAGTTTTCCTATCAGTAATTTTAATAGTAAATTTCTATCTATTTAATCGCAGACCTTCTGCGATTAAATTATGCAAAGATTTCTATTTGGAATTACTGTTGATAATACATTGAAAATCGTGTATATGACACTCATTGGGACGGGGTAAATGACCGAATTAGAGGTTTTTTTTTCTTTTCCATTTATCTTAGATACCAGTACCAGGTAACCCTTTTATTGCAGAATTTTTAAACTTTTGTATTTCAGTATTTCACGGCATGCCAAACTCCATAATTAAAATTCTATGACACACTTAAATTATGTTGATAGAACAACATAAATCAACGTGTTTAACTATATATTTAGGTTAGGAGATAGTGGGGCAGATGTGAATATCGTAATTTTTCACTATTTATTACATATTTTTTTTATTTGAAAAACATTACTAATGATGACAGAACTTGTAGACATATGGTAGAAACTTTTTGAAGCTGTTTTATACTTTGTTTGACCTCAGTAGCCAAAACACTGTTTATAGATCTCAAAAGTAAAATCTCAGTTCCAACTTGCTAAGTGAATAACTTTTTTTATATATTCATTTATTTGAATTTTAATGTTTTATCATGTACTATGAATAAGTATTTTTGATTAAAAAAAATTCTTCTAAAACTGAGAAATGTTAAGGATTTGTCAATTTAACTCTAGTGGTCATATGGAGTACTTGGGAGCAAAATAGTTGGGACAGATATAAACAGTTCATAAGAGCCCCAATAATCATTCTGTTATTCTGTTTCCTTCTGTTTACTTCACGAGAAATAATATCATCTCCAATATCTATAATTTTCCTGAAATAAAAGAGACTTTTGTCATACAACATTTGATTTTGTATTGTACAAAAACATATGTCAGCAAGTACATAAAGAGCAACAAGCTTGTTTACGTTCAATTGTAATTTAAATAAGTGCAATTTTTCTAAACTGCAATAATGGTATGCAATATTTTACTAAACGGTTTACAAAAATATTTTTTATGCATTGTTAATACAAATGTATTACGTTGAACAACTTTGCAAATTTTTATGTTTCATTTCTTCCAAACTTGCAATGATGGCTTGCTTTCACTCCCCCCCCCCCTCAAAAAATTGTAATCTTTTTATTCTTTTTTCAAAAGTAAAAGAAATTAAATATGGGGGTGGGCTTATAATCAATATTAAAAAAAATTAAAACCCTTCTTTATCATTAATTTAGAAGTAAATAAGGCAAAATTAGGGACGAGCATCTTTTGTATTTTGGCAGATCTTCGATAAATATTGTCTAAATTCTTCCTTTCAAAAATATCCCAGAAACAAAAATCCCTAAGCAAAATTTAAAGGCTTCATTTGATGTCAAATGTCGAAATGGGAAATGTTTTGATCAAATGTCGAAAATGGGAAATCGCATCAATTAAATTTGCAAGATAAGTAGCACATTAAATGAGTAAATGGTACTTATTTGTTATTGGAGCCTTGGTGAGATAGAGAAAATGAGAAAAAGAAACAATATTTTCATACTACATATTTTCTGGCAATCTATTTATTGTTTCATACGCATAAGCTATTCTTTTTTCAATATTCATACAATCTAATATAAATAAGTAAGAAAAAGATTATGAAGCACTTTCCAACACTTCATGAAATCTTTAACAAAACTTCGTTAATTAGGAAAATAAGGGTATATAGCCAAATATGTATTCCAATACTTTTGAACAGCCCTGTATTTGATCTGTCAGTTGATATACATATTATAAAAGGGGAAAATTTAGTTTAGCAAGAAAAAAGCTTAAAATTTCTTTTTGAGCAATTTGTATACTTATAAATGGGAAACATAAGAAAAAAAAAAAAAAAAAAAAAAAAAAAATTTGATTCTATCTAATAGAAACATCCAATTATGCTTAATGCCCGTATGTTACTTTATAATTTTTACATGTACCTTATTCTCAGGCATTAGTTTTCTTCAATACAAAAACTACAACTATAGACAAATATATAAAAATAAGAAAAATTGCATATAGTTGTAGTTTTTGTATTGAAGAAAACTAATGCCTGAGAATAAGGTACATGTAAAAATTATAAATGGGAAACATACTTGAAAACTTTTGTTCAGCCCTGTAGTTTACCTTGTACCTTTATTACACGTCAGTCAGAAGCTAAAATTCATTTTAAACTAAAACATTCTTAAAACAACTGAAATCACATTGTTATAAAATATCATTCATAGGTGTCCATGTACACAATTCTTTGCGTGTCCCTGTATATCATTTTATTTATATTCTGCAAACATTTCTTTGTAAATAGAATGCAGTTCAGCGTAAAAATGTACACCTTATTTAAGAACCACCTTTAAGTAATTTACGTTTATACTCAGTAACGTTGACGAGCTCTTTTGGATAGCCCTGTATATCAACTATAACATTTATACACACCCTCAAAATGTACAAAGATTTAGTAGAACTTAAATGCGTACATCATAATTAAAATGTATTACATCCATCCATCAGCCATCATCGGAAACATATACAGTCCGTCGGAAGGAACGTATATTATTTGAAATCGTTTGTGTCTCCCTGTAAATGCAATATACTTCAAATTATGCAAGACAGTATCGTATAATTTACATTAAGCCTCAGTGACATATCAATTTTACTATCCATAAAACAGTTTAATGTATTTTTTAAATGTCGCACACTATATCCCCCCTCCCTTTACCATTATCCAATGGAATTCTTTTGTGTGGCCTTGTAAAGAAATAATAGCTATATTTTCACCGCATATTTTATAGAATGCATATTTTAGTGCACTTCTTAAATGCATGTAAATTTTAATATGTTTGACAGGGTGTAACATTTTTAAAATGCCTTTGAAACGATTTTTCCCCATAGGCTATAGTGTAATGGAAAATTTTGACACTCGCTGTAAATAAACTAATCATAATAGAAACTTCATTTTTAATAGGGTTCGTGCTAGGGTAAACGTTAATAACATACTAAAATTTCAGGGCAATTCGAGTATATTTACAGGTGTTAGAGCGCTGACAGATGGACAGACAAACTGAATGCATAAGCACTTTTCAAACTTTTGGAAAGTGTTATAAACATTAAAATTCATTTGAAGCGATTTTTCCCCATAGGCCGTATTGTAATGGAAAACTTTTGACTGTCCCTGTAAATATATTAATGATGGTAGAAACTTCATTTTCAATAGGGTTCGTGCTAGGGTAAACCTATATAACGTCCAAAAATTTCATGGTAATCCGAGTATATTTACGAGAGTTAGAGCGCGGCCAGACGGCCAGCCAAACCGAATGCATAAAGAACTTTTCAACTTCGTTGGAAAGTTCTAAAAAGCCATTTATTTATTTTAAATACAGAAATAATTTTTCTAATCATGAAATTAGAGGAATTTTTTAAATATATATATGTGTATATAAACAAACATAAAGGTTCATAACATTTGTTTTCTTAGCTGTTTATATCATTTGTCAACAAATCTCATTTTTTTTAAGCCCGTAATTGCGATAAGCTTTTTTAGTCTCCTGTAACAAACAAGTACCGGGCAAATTTTCATAAAGTGCATCACTCGATTTATTTAAAAGTGACACCATTCAAAAGATATTTTTCTGGGATAAGTACGGTTGAATCAAAACAAATATTTTCCAATCATGTCGCATTTCTCTCGAGAGATTTATCTTAACTGTCATACAAAGTAAAAGCTTATTTTTTTGCTATCTGTTAAACTCAGTCACAACAATTTCTTATTAACAAGTAAAACTTTAATAAAAATCAAAATTCATAAAATTACCTGTATCTAATCTAGTTGCCATTCACTGTTTTAAAATTTGTCAGAACAAGATTTTAAAGCTTCTCTGTTGTCATACGATAGATAACTGTTTAACAATTATAAGAATTTTTAAAAGTTGTAATTTCTAATTTGATGATATATATATTTTTGACTACTAATGACTAAAGTTTCAGGAAATTTTAACATTGTACGTAAAATCCAATTTATAAGAATATATTATAACTAAACGCATGATTTTTTTTAATTAACAGGTTTTAAAAACTATTTTTAATGTATAAGTTCCACAAGTTACATATGTATTTACGCTTTTTTACATTAATCAGATTATATTTCTGGAAAAATTGTTTCATTGTACAAATCCAAATTGATTTTTTCTTTTTTAACATACTAGAACATTATATATAATTTTAAATGCGATAATGGTAAGGATAATTAAGGTATAATTAATATATTAATTATGACATTGTTGATATAATAATTACGACTTAACTGAAATAAAAGATTTAGCCCCCTAAACATACATAAAAAAGTACCTTAAAATACTTATCCAATTAAAAACTCAACCGTTGTGATAAAAGACGTAAATGTTTATGCATTCATTAACGATTCTAAACAAAAACGTTTTTTCATTAATTAAATGTTCAAATGCACGCCAATTTTGCACACTTTCCTCTCACGAAATGTTTTCGGCTGGATGATCACAGCTTTGCTTCTTTTTTTTATTTGATGAGCATAAAGGCTTGGCGAAAGTTCCTTAATTAAAGCTGCTTTTAAAAATGTCGCAACTAAAGGATAATTATACAAAATCTTCTTAATTATACTTTGTTTTCGAATGGAATGATGAGAAAGCTAAATTCGAATAAAGAAATTTAAAACTTAAGCGAATTTTAAATTATGAGTATGTTAATTAATAAAATAACAGAGAATGGAACTAGTTAAGTTTTAAACAAGACTAATGTAATAAAATAATTTTATTATTACTATTTTTTTTTCTTTTGAGTTGAGAAAAGAGTATTTCATACTCTTAGCGTTTAAATTTTTTAAATGAAATTTTAAGTGAAGGTTAACTACTCATTATCAGAAAAAAAAAAAAAAAAAAAAATACCCATCTATATAAGCGAGCTTTTCCAATGAAATCTAATTATTTAAATGCAACACAAAGTTAAAAAAAAAAGTAAATTAAAATAAATAAATAATCTGTTGTCTTTGTAGAAATAAATCGTCAGCTACAATGCCATTTTTTTTTTTTTTTTTTTTTTTTTTTTTTTAAGGAAATTATATTTATTAAACACTTTTTGTATTTCAACTTATTTCATCTGTAATTTAAGGCATGAATGCAGTTGTTTAGTTGAGTCTTGGCTAACAGTTTAGTTTTCTGTAAATTCAACATTTTTGTCTTTTCAGTGCAGAAGAGTGGCGCATTTGTGTTGGTAATTATTCTTTATCAAAATTCAACTATTTTTAGAGATTTTTTTCATGATGATATCTTTCGAAAGGTTTTCACAATGCTTGTCGATTCAAAGTATTTATTAAAAATTTCAAAACGGTTTGATAAAACATAATGAATAGACATTAGAGAATTTTAGGTGTTTTAATATTAGAAATTTCATAAAGTATTGGCCGCGCTATATCTTAAAAATAGATTTTTTTTTTTTTTTTTTTTTTTTTTTTTTTTTTTTTAATTATTAAATAAGGCAATTATTTCTTTACAAAAATTCTGATACAAGGTGATTGAAAATCCTTGAAGCGTACGGACCCTGCTATTTTTTTTTTCTTTTTTTATATTTTATAAGGTACTAACAACAAATCTAAAACAAATTAAACAAATGAATGAACCTCTTTTCTTCTAAGTTTGCTATTATGATGAGGAGAATAGTAATTTGAAAGGAAACTAGATTCATAGATAAGTTTATTAATGAAGATTGTTGAAAAACCATTTTCTTCAGTTTTCCATGGCAGCGGTTCCCAATCTATGGGTCGTGACTCATAGTGGCGAGGATTCTTGTGACCCATTGTGGCGAGGGGTCCTTAGGGAGTGATTTTGTGGGTCACAGAACAATCGAGGTTTGTCACAAAAATAAGACCTTTTCTTTTACCTGTTTCATGAATATAAAAATTTCAACAGTAAATAATATTTCTAAGACACTAAGACTCTATATTAACAATAAATAGTTAGAGAAAATAGTTATTAGAAAATTAAGGATTTATTATAAATCCTTAATTTTCTTCCCGAATATGTGAACAGTATATTCAGAAATATCTAAATCAGCTGTGAGATCCTGGATGGGGTTCAATACGATATACATGTGTAAACTTTTTTTTTTTTTTTTTTTTTTTTTTCTATTTTGCTGTTTTTAAGAAACAAATATAGAAAATACTACTTGTAGCAAGTGACTTAAGGTTAAAATTAACCAGTTTTAACCCTGATATTCATGCCCTCATCTGTAAACACTAATGCCAGAAATCTCACTATTTAATGTAACTTACTTTTAATTATCTTTGTAGTTTGCGGGTTGTTTTAATTAATAATCTACTTACAGACATTGGGATTATCAATTCTTGTTTTCGATGATAGTGTATCATTCGTAACGAAAAATTTTCCCCCGTGAAATATAATAACCGATAGCTTACAGATGCCATACAATAATTTCCATATCGATACACCTTCACATTATGTGGGTCGCGATTTTTTTTTTTCTCTCAAAGGTGGATCGCTTATCAATAAAGGTTGGTAACCACTGCTTTATGGTATCAAGCTCTTTTTCTAAATATTTATATAAACATACTTTAAAAGACTAAACTAAATTCGAAAGCCCGGTACCTGTCAGGCAGAAACTCCTGAGCAATTATTCCGGTTATAGATGTGCTTTGAATAATTAGGAGGAAACTTTTCAAAAATTTAATTTTAGTGAATTACGATTTAAAAAAATTTCCAGTATTATTTATATTTTTGTAACACAGTAATATATAATATTACTTCTGTTAAAAATAAGAAAAAAAAAAGTTAATAACAAAGTGAGTTAACAATGCGTTAATAACAAAATAGCAATTTTGAATCTGTCCACTCATTATGCATAATAGAGAGAAGCATCTGATAAATTATATTAATACGTTTGATACTGGGATGTTGAATCGATACATGTGTGTGAATAATTATATAAGTTATATTTATTAAATCTATTAATATAATTTAATAATTAATGTTAATGATTAACACGAATCTAGCTTTTATCAATTGAGACAATATCTATATATTATTTCTAAGATTATAAAATACATATAATAATTATCGATTTTATTACTTGTTTTATCTCACACTTTTACATTATTAAAAATTAGGTTATTATTGTCACATTAAATGAAATTATTATTTTTTTATTTTTCCCTTTTTCTTTTCAAATATCTAAACATTATTATATTGGTCATTAATTATCATTATATTATTTACTTATTGTGTAATTAGGATATGATGTAAGAATATTTGTTTTTATTATTGATATTTTACAATCTGGTACATTTATTTATGGGAATCATTAATTAATGATTCATCCATACCAAATGTTGCATATTTAATATTTAATAAATTAATTGCATATTATTTCTTATATATATTTTTCATTTAATAAAATATTTTAAATTTTACTTAAATGCCTACTTTTAGAATATGCATAAGACATCTTCAAAGAAGTATACACGGGTCGCAGCGTCCCTAAAATTTTCACACTTTGTTACCAGTATTTTAAATCAAAAATTTTCGTCGAAGATTATTCTAACATCTACAATAAAATTCTATGATAAATGTTATCGTTTCAACATTATGGTAGGAAAGTGTAAAAATTTTAGGAACGCTGGGACCCCTGAGTACATAGTTTATTTAATTAATAAATAAAAAAAAAATTTTAAAAGATTTTAAAAGATTTTTTTTTTGCGTTGTTGTTTATATCTCATTGTCGCGTGTCATTTGTATTGACCGTGAAATGTTTTGAAATTTAATTTTTATTTTTATTATGATTATAGATCTTATTAGACGGATCCGAAACATGTCAATGCCATTTATTTTTAATTATTATAACACCTTTCTTAAGTAAAATAAAATTTTTATTAAAATGTTTTATTAAAATATATATTAACTTAATATTGCATTTATTTTACTAATTTCTCAAGAGATACCAGTACTAAAGTGTTTTATTGGACAAAAGGGTCGGTTTGGGGGTACTATAGAGGGCGCTGATACCATATATTGAAGTTTGTATTTTTGATATCAGATTTACTCTTTAGTAATATTTTTGAATTATCTCTCTCTCTCGCGGTCGCTCTCTCTCTCTCTCTCTCTCTCTTTTTTTTTTTTCGTATGGCAACAGTTGAATTTAATTATGACAGTCTATTTTTTCGTACATCATTGACATCATTTGAAAAATTCCTTTAGTGTCTGATATGTTTATCCAATGCTATCCGTTTTAATTTGTTATTATGATTAATTTAAAAAAAATTCTCCACTTTATTAAAGATTTATGTGTGTTGGTAACCCTAAATTCGCATTATTTTGCTTTTTCATGATGAAATGTTGGAGGAAAATTTTGATGATGATGTTGGCACGAAGATGAAATATGAAACCACATATTTCATTTGTAGTTCCAAAATATTTGTGGTCCAGTGAATCTATTTTGGTTCTACAAATTTCGATTATATTCCTTTTAATTTATTTCTTCACGTCTAAAGAATATATATTGTATTACAATTAATAGTATTATTTTTTACCGAATTTAATCTTGTAATTACGTTTTAATTTTAATGCTTTCACCATTTTTTTCAGGGTTTATGTGTGTGGGTATGGTACTCCAAATTCGTATTATTTTGCTTTTTCATAGCTAATGCGATGATGAAACCATACATCGTAACTGCATTTTAGTTTTACAAATTTCGATTATGCACCTTATAATTTATTTTTTCCATGTTTTAATGTGGTAATTTGAATTACATTAAATATATATATATATATATATATATATATATATATATATATAAAGATACCCATAATAAGAATTGAAGAATTGGAGTTTCACAATGAATTTTACAATTCAAAGTAAAATAAAAATAAACAGTAGAATTTATGCATTATAATTTTTCCGGATTCCTACCTCAAAAATTAATCGTAATTGTTGTGTCTGCGTGGCATTGCCCTTGATAATGATCCATGTACAACAATCTTCAATTTTATTTGTAATTGTTACAATGTTGCTAATTCCATTTGATTGTCTTGTCATGTTTAAGATTGTTAGATTGTGTTATTCTAATATCCATTGTAGATGTTGAATCGTAGTATTATATAAGGGTTATATACTTATAGTTTTCTTCATCCATTCAAAGATTTTCATCGTTCTTTTATCGCCCATTCAAAGGTTATGTATTTTTACACTTAACATAGATTTTATTTTTCAGATATTCCAGACCAGAATAGAGATTTTAAAAATAAACCACATTCATTTATTTATTTATCTTGCCTTTTAGAAGAATTACTATATATATTCATTGTTTTTGTATATCTTTCCGACACAAAGATCACACACACATGCACATTATATATATATAATCAAACTTTTTAAATAATAAACTATTTTAACAAATGAAATCAATTAAGATATCATAAAAGTAGATCATCCAAAATCTAATATATCAAAGTGGAAAAATCAAAAATACATTATGAAAAATTGTAAAAGGAATGTACTTTACATGAAATGAAGATATTCTGTGTGAAATGCAGTAGAATATATACTGAAACAGATTTAACAGTTTGTATACGTATTTAGCAGCACACTTGAGATCCTATCACAGCACATCAACATGCTAAAAATTAAAAATCCCTATGTAACACTCTAATTTACAGGGTAGAATACGTTTTAGAAATTCCATAATTCTGAGATTTTGAATTTATACCAGAAAATTTCATTTCAGCTAAATATGGAATTACTGTCAGTAAAACAAAGCAAATGTAGTCAAATCTCGCTAATGCATATTGTTTCTGATTTCTCCAAGTTGCATGTAATGTATTTAAATAAGGATAACACAAACTGTTTTTAACCCTTTCCGGCACGGGCAAAATCTGTTAGTAAAACTAGAAAATATCAACTGACACCGCGGGATTCACGAACGAATTGTTTAGATATTTTGAATGCCTTAATTAAAGCTTTTATTGAAAAAGCAAAATTTTACTAAGATATTATTGGTGCCGTCTGCAAGTTTGGAATTAAAATTAGGTATCTCAGACCGGGCACAGTGTGCCGGAAAGGGTTAATACGAACAAAAAAGTTTCCCTTTGAGTGTTCGCGTTAACGAGGTTCGACTGTATCGCTATTTTTAATTTCTTGTATGAATTTGGAATATCTAAATTAAAAAATCCAATAAATTGTAGGCACACTGATATATCATCGGTACCATGGGCATTAAGGGTTAATGCGACAAAGTTCTTCTCTCTCCTCCCACAATAGGAAAAATAAAACCATCGATTCCATAGATAAGTAGCAGAAAAGCCAGATTTTATCCCGCGTGGTTCAGATAATCTCCACTTGCCCTTACCTAATAATCCTTTTGCCTGCCGAATATATGCGCATGGAAAAATACATTAAGGGGCTACTTCAGTTTTGAACGAAAGACCCGTTCTCTAATGATAATCCTATGGAAGAAATTTATAAAGATATCTCGGTTGATTTCAAAAATTTTAAATGATTTGTTTATTTATTTATTTATTTTGCATTGGATAGCTGAGATTGATCTGAATGAAGGTCGTTCTTTACTTTTTCGATTTTGGTTGCAGATATTTTTTATGAGGATGCTTTCACTTTCCAAACCGGTTCCGAAAATGAAAGCGTCCCCATAAAAAATATCTGTAATCAAAATAATAATATTAAAAAAAATGGCCTGCATACAGACCGATCTCAACTATCCAATGCAAAACTAAATAAATAAATAAAAATAAAAAAATAAATAAAAATATTAAATCGCAACCAAGATATCTTTATAAATTTCTTCCATGGGATTAGATTAGCTAGCGGGTGTTTTCATTTAAATGAAGTAGCCTCTTAACAAAAATACGATCGGCAAGAGAACACATTCGGTAGCATACCAACCTGATCATTTTTATAAATGCATTAGTTTTTCATACCAAGTAGAAACGAATATCTCTTTTTTTTTCTTTTCAAGCTTGTGTTCAAGATTATTCCTACGTGTTTAATATTAAAATATTTAATTTATACGTTATATTAATAGAGATGAATTTGAGCTCCTTTTTCGGAGCCCGGAAGTTTAGCAAGTATAAAACCAAAAGTACACAGTAGAAATTTTCTATAACATCTTAGTTTCCATAACATGTTTCCAGATTCATTTTTGTAATTAAAAATACCTTTTTACATAAAAATATATATGGATATTCATGGCAACGTTTCTTGACTTTCATGCTTCTGAAAATCTGTTTAAAATAGTGAATTTGTTACTTATATCCAACCACTTGCAGAAACCTGCAAATGTGATAATATTTATTCATTTAAAATATCACTATACAGCTAATGGCAGAAAGACGCGAATTCTGCATTTCCAATACTTTTGAAAAAAAAAAAAAAAAAAAAAAAAAAAAATCAATTGGAGATGTTGATAAATAAGGCGTATCCCACAGATTCTTTATATTACTAACATCAACCGTGCAAAGAGTTCAGAATCAGATAAAATATTTTTTCTTATATACCGATAAATAACAATTCAATTGTCTTACGAACTGATTTTTAAATGGTTGCAAAATACTTAAATAAACTTAAAATTACATTCATGTTTCTCAATGAGTTTATTTATTTATTTATTTATTTATTATTATTATTATTATTATTATTTTAATTTGTGAATGTAGAAGAAATTCCTTTAGTGTTCGAGCCACCCCAAAACCCGAGCCTGTTTCGTTTTGTCTCCAACTCTGACTAAACCATATAGATAAATATACAAAATTCGACACTTTCATAGAATATATCGTATTTACTCGTGTATAAGGCGCACTTAAAAAAAAATAGGGCGAAACTCCTAGGTGCGCCTTATACACGGAATAATTTTTTACTGTTGGATGCAGTCGAGCTATATACATATGAAACAAGAAATTATACAAAGAAGATATTAAAACTCGGAAAATGTTACTTAATTGAAGTATTACTGCATATTTATTTCACTCCTTGCAGTTTTTTATACAACTGAACTAGTGACATTATCTAAACGCTAATTAGCAATTCTCTTTACCGTCACTCATTCCTATTTCCCGTCATTCTCTTACAGCCCGAAGTCTAAAAATGCATTTCGTCTTGTTTTCTGGTCTGAAATTTGTTCGAGACACACCCCACATTCCGCCGGAATATGATTTCCCCCTTTTTTAATATGATGCACTATACGTAGAAAGTTGAAATTGGGTGAAATAGTGGATATGCATCATGTCTTATAGTATTTCATGCAAAAAAAAAAAAAAAAAAAAAAAAAAAAAATTTCAAGTGGTCACTCAGAAATTTCAGTTTATTTTTAATTAAAATGTTCATTTAAAAACAGGAAAAATTTTAGAAAACTTATTCTTTTGTTTAAAAAATTCTGAAAAAAAAAAATGTCAAACATTCGTATGGTGGTTTTTTACATCCCTTATTTTTTTCGTTGAAATTTGCTTAGTAGTTTCTTCACAATGAGCTCTTTTCCAAAACAGGCATTTAGGGTCTTGATATACAAACTTAAAACTGGGAAGAAAAGAAATGAATGTCTTTTTATGGGCTATCGATCCATGTAGGACTTGATATGGTTGACTCAAGGGCATATTTTACTATGAAACTCAGCTATACCCTTTGTTCTTTGAAAAAAAAAAAATCTATCAAGGTATTAACCCCTTAATGGTTACATTAAATTACGGCTTAAAAATTCAAATTCATTATTGCCACCACTTTTTCAAAAAAGAAAAATATTCATCTTATTTAATGGCAAGTAACATGATACCAGAATAAAACCAATTACACTCTTTTATACAAATGGTGAGAATCAAACAATCTACTTATAATAAAATGCGTTCTGGAGAGGTGTGTGGAACGGTTCCAGGATTCGCCACTCCTATCTGTGAATGAACCCTAGCAATACGCCACGTTAGGCTTAATGGAAAACAAATGCAGACATATGACAGCTAAAAGATAATTTCTTTTACTTAAAATAACGTTTAAACAGTATATTTTTCTGTAAAACATATATATCATATCCAATTATAATGTATTAGGCTCCAAATTAAAAATAAGTAATTGTAAACATCAGATTACGATATAAACAAACGAACTCTGTTGCCATTCAGATTTTCCAAATCTTGAAACAAATGAATGACTCTTTGAACGCATTATTAAAAAAAAAAAAGAATACACGTCAATTATCTAATTCTGTTCTTAAAATATTTATAAAATCATATTAGACTCTTTAAATAATTTGATTTTGTTTAAAACTGTCAAAAACTCTTTTTGCAATCATCTATTGGCAAATAATATAAAGAATCGAACTTTGTAATAAACACGAGTTAATGTTCGGCATATCAAAAAGTTAATCTAATATTTTCGGAAATTACATTTCACTTTGCTAATAATTAATAGAGATCTAAATCAGAAGCATGCATTTTTAAGAACTTTTCACTGTTTCTTAAAATGCAGAATTCTGATTGGTTAGTCACGTTTCGCTATCAGCGAAAGTAGCCTGGATCGTGGTATTCTTCTCGCAAAAAATGTAGTGAATCAATCACGTTTGAGAATCGTTCAATCAAAATTATTTGTACTTGAGAACGCACGTGTGTTTGTTGATCTTTTTGAACACGCGGTAGGTTTATATCAATGACCTATAATACCTATAATATAACATATGAGAAAGTCAATGGTTTATATATATTTTCAAGTAAATCGTTGTTTCTGTAATTTAAAGATAATTTTAGCAATGTCTGATGAAAATAACGAAACGCCGGTTGAACGTAGACGGCGATTAGCTCGCGAAAGAAAATCGAGATGGCAATACTCGAAAAATACTCGAATTTTATCGAAAAATCGTGTAATATACTCAAATTTTGCAGAAAAATCATCCGAAAATACGCGAATTTTGAAGAAAGATCCTGGAAAATATCAAAATTTTGTAGAAAAATCGGGGAAAATACGCACATTTTGTCAAAAAATAGCGGAAAATAGGCGAATCTTAACGAAAGATCTTGAGAAATACGAGAATTTTGACGAAAGATCAAGGAAAATACGCGAATTCTGTCAAAAAATCGCGGAAAATACGAGAATTTTGTCGAAAAATCGGGGGAAATACGCGAAATTTCTCGAAAAATCGCAGAAAATACGCAAATTTTCTCAAAAAATCGCGGAAAATATGCGAATTTTCTCGAAAAATCAAGGGAAATAAAAGAATTTTCTCGAAAGATAGTCGAAAATATGCGAATTTTCTTGAAAAACTTGCTATTTTCAAAATAAAACTGCTATTTTTTAAAAAAAAAAGTTGTTTTGTTTATATTAACTGCGTATAGATAGCGCCAAATCCAAATTTAAAAAACAAAACACAAAGCTTCTTAATTCATGCCTAAAAGCATCGAACTAAAAGTACCATATGCCCATGATTAAAGCCACTGCCGAATCATACTTTTAATAAAAATAATATGTTTTAAAATTTAAAATACTTCAATATTTAATTTTAATGCTTTGTAAAATCTTCAGAAATTGAGTTTCATTTTGCTAATTATTATTATCGTTATTGTAATAAATACTGCTCTTTGTTTTGAAATTAAAATTTGTTCAAAAACTAAATATCAAGTTAAAAAAAAATTAAAAAAAAACTATATCATTTGTTTTTGTAGAAATCTATTGTTATTTTTAAAATGTGCTTTTCTACAGTACAAACTCTTCAATACTAAAATCTTCATTCTGTTTGTATTATTATGAAAATAAAATGCAAATGAAAATTCCGTCATTTTTGACGGGGTTGTTATACTAGTTATGAATAAAAGCCGTGAAACTTGCAGCCAGTTAATGTCTCGGGGCCGACGATTAAGTGGTTAAGGCAAAGTTTAATTTTCTTATTTTTACTGAATAGTTAAAAATATTAATATAAAAAAGCTGACAGCGTGTTAAGCAGATAAACCTAATTAATTTAAGCCCATTTAATTGAAAAATAGAGCAATACAATATTTAAAAACCCCAATTGTGTATGTATGTTCCACGCCATAAAATATCAAACTTCAGTTATTATTATTATTATTATTATTATTATTATTATTATTATTATTATTATTATTATTATTATTATTATTATTATTATTATTATTATTTTACTATTTTTCCCATTATTTGGATCGATATATAGATTTCAAAGAATTGTTTTTCATAAAAGTAGAAAAACCATGCATTGACGGGTTAAAACAAAAGTGCAGTGAAAACTAAATCAAGCATATCACACCTCCGTACCTTTAAACTTCTAATAAACGTATTCCACACTAATTTATATTCATAAAAGGGTGGAGTGGGGAAACGAAAAGGTAATAATGTGTCGGGTCCCACACATCACTATTTTTATTTAAATGAGGCAGGGGTTGAACCGATTCCACTACCACCTTAATATACATTCCATTCACATTCCATAAATGCCTATCGTTTTACTGATTTACATCGAGAATATAATCTGATCTGGGAAAAAATAATGAAATATTATAGGGCTTAATTTATAAGCGTTGAAAACTGGAATTTCATAGCTCAAAATCTTTTGAAGGAATGTTGCACGTATAAATTATTAAGGAAAATTTATAGGAGGAGAATAATTGTCTGACTCGTCTAACACATATTTTTAGTAAATATTGGAATTTTAGATCACCAAAGTTGACTTAAATATTATTAACCTTTTTAACTGATTAATATATAAAAAAAAAAAAAAAAAAAAAAATCTTTCAAATCTTGCCTATTTTTTCTATGTCTTTTTACAGAATTTTTAATCTTTTATCATCGGTTTTTCAAAATGGAAAATTTTGTCTAATTAAACCAGAAAAAAATGCTCAGATTAAATAATATAGAATTTAAAATAAAATTTTATTGGTGAGAATAATAAATTATGATTGGAAATTATAAAATATAATTGGAGTATAGATATCTGCAGAGGATACGACCATGATTGGCAGAATCACCTTGCCCATACGGCGTACACAAAACAGGGAAGCGGTTGATATTATTAACCAATTAATTTCTAAATTTGGCCTTTCTGCCAAGGATGTTGTAAATTTAATTGGTAACTAATTGTCAACTGATTACCAGTCTTCTGAAAATCGACTTGTAAATGTTTTTTTTTTCTTTTTTTCTTTTTATTTTCTCATTAACCGTTTATTAGTTTTTATATTAATGAAATATTATTGAGCTTAATTTATAAGCGTTTGAAATTGGAAATTTCATAGCTGAAAATATTTGAAGGAATGGAACAAATGGACTGTTACTTTCGTATTTTACAAAAAATGAGAAATGCAAATTTTTTAAAACTGTGAGAAATAAATACAGGCCATTTTGTTCAACAATCTTCTCCCATTCCGAAAATAATCTCCTAATGTCTTCTTTACAAAGCATTTCTAATTTGCTAGCTAAATACTTACCGAGGGGAATTTTTTTATGTTCTTTAAAGAATTTTTTGGGGGAAAAGGAATTTTGGTGAGAAAGAAAAAAAAATAATAGTCGGACGGAGCATTGTCTAAAGTGTAGGGTGAGTGGGAAAGAAATCACAATCGAATGCAGGAAGTGTGCTTCTGGACAGTCAAAAAGCGCGTTACATAGTGTTGTCATGTTGGAAGACTTGTTTGCAGAGTCTCCAAATTTTATACGTTAATGATTGTACCTGATATTTTTATCATTTGAAAAAGAAAAAAGATTTTGAATCTGTATCAGAAAATCCCCTCCCATCCAAAAAATAAATAAAAATAAAATAAAAGTAAAAAAGACACCCTATTTTGAATTTACCTCCGCTTCTGAAAAAATTTACATTAAAAAAAAATAATAAAAAAAAAACCCTTTGAAAAATAAGCATAACTCATTACTAATGTTTTTTTAAAGTGAAGTTTGTGTTAAACGTATTTTTTTTACAAAAGTGTAAAAAAAGTATCTGAGTCAAAAATCGAACCCGAGACCTAGCCCAACGCGCCAGTGCTTTGCCTACTGAGTTAGTTCATGTTCAGTATTTTGTCATGAATATTATTTTATACTAGTCGTTAAAAACATGAAATGATTATTTGATCTTAAAGTATGTTTCCAAGAACAGATTTTATAGAAACTCGATACAAATTATTTGACATAGAAAACAATCGAAGAACGTTTAAACCTCTAAATATCCTCGTTGAACCCGGAGAAAATTATAAACTAATACTTTCCTGGCATGCAGCTTGAAACTGTTCAATTAATCGACTTCTTTTGACACTCATCCCAAAGGAAAACTGTTGCTTCATTCATTTCCTACCGAAATACAACAAATCAGTCTGTTGTTGCCAAACTTTTGTATCCCAGAAATCCCTTTAATTTACTGCCAATAGAAGTAACATTACTACTGTCTTTTGCGTCCGAGCTTTAGGACAAATGGACTTCTGTGGGCCACAATGGAAAAGCTTATCCCTTCTCCTAGTCGCTCCAGATTAACTGGCAATCATCGCAGTTGCGTTCTAATCCTGGAACTAAAAATGGCTCCAGTGAAGCTGTCGCAAAAAGGATTCGGCAAACCGATTGAATAGCACGAGGATTATACGAATGAGTTGTTGGATGTTGGCTTTGATTCGTACATAGGCTTGTGTTTTTGGAAAGATTCTGTAACATAGTTTGGAGCTATTTGTGTTGAGATAGGATATATTCTGAGTCACTTTGTTCAATGTGTATATGTTTCAGTATTGAACAGTACATATTTACATAAAGTCTTTTTTTATAATAGTATGTAATAGTTTCATTCAACAGCAACGTTCAATGTTTTTAATGGTGTATAGTTTTTAAAAGGCTTTAAAAATATCTTTTAACATTACTTGCAATATTTCATTTATATTTTTTCAATATTCCAACAATTTTTTCGTCATACAATGGAGTGCCAAATATCCAAATTCCAATTAACCAAACTGTCCAATTATCCAAACAAGCCTTTTTGTTGTTAATATACGTAGGAAAATTTCCTCATAAAATATAATAAATAAGATGCATATGTTAAAAACATACAAGCTTTCTCAATGATATACAATCACAGCAAAAAAAAAAAAAAAAAAAAAAAAAAAAAAAAAAAATCTTGACATTTGCGTTTTTAGACGTTTTGTTAAACATCTAAAAATATACATGAGGAATAACTCCGAAACTTCAGATGTATAAACAAAATAGTACAAGTCATATATTTTCGAGAAGATTTTTTTCCTGAAATCCCATAGAGGACAGTCAAGAAATTGAAAAAGAATGAAGATCTTTTAGATAACCCTGTCGAAACTAATGTAGCAAAAGCGTTAAACTGCAACTTATGATTAAGTGGCTTATTGTAATAAACTGTGTTCATTTTTATGAATATAGCATGTAAACTCATAGAGAAATTAAGGTTAAAAAAAAAAAGTCTCAATTTTTTCCACGTTTTTTGCTTATAATTTGCAGAATTCTTCATAAAACACAATGTTCTTTTCAGAAAATATGACAATTAACATTGCACATAACACCCTGTAATCAGAATTAAAAAATGATAAAAATTGTATCAAAAATGAGTAGGTTTACTGACTAATTTTTTACTGCGCATGCGTCAACACTATCAAAATTTCATTTGCATATTATGTTAGTTAAATGTATAGAGCAACTTTTGTGAAGGTCTCAAAAACATAGCTTGAAAATTCTGAACATTATCGTCGATAAAATAAGATCAGAATCCGTTATTCCCAAAATGAAGCAAAAAGATGAGGGGCTGTATTCATATTCCCTTGATTTAGTGCCTACACAATATTGCACGTACTATTATATTTGGATACAGCTCGTTATCTTTTTGCTATTTTTTGGGAATAACGGATTTATATTTTAGTCTATCGACGATAATTTTCTGAATTTTTAAGCTATGTTTTTGAGGTTTTCACAAAAGTTGCTCTATACATTTAACTAACACAATATGCAAATGAAATTTTAATAGCGTTGGCGCATGCGCAGTAAAAATTTATTTAGTAAACCTGCTCATTTGTCATACAATTTTTTGTTATTTTTTAATTCTGATTACAGGATGTTATGTACAATGTTGATTGTCATATTTTCCGAAAAGAACATTGTGTTTTATGAAGACTTCTGCAAATTATAAGCAAAAAACTTGAAAAATTTTGGGATAATTTTATAAAAACCTAATTTCTCTACGAATTTACATGCTATTTTCATAAAAATGAATACAGTTTATTACAATAAACCTTTTAATGATAATCTGCAATTTCGACTCTTTTGCTTTATTAGTTTTGACAGAGTTATCCACAAGATCTTCGTTCTTTTTTAATTTGTTGATGGTCCCCTATTGGATTTCGGTTAAAACTCTTCGCAAAAATATATGACGTTTACTATTTTGTTTACACACCAGGAGTTTCAGAATATTTCCTTATGTATATTTTTAGATATTTAACAAAACGTCTAAAATCGCATGTGTCATTTTTTTTTCTTTTTTGCTGTGACTGAACAAGCAAGACTTTTTATAAAAACTTGTGCAAATGAAATTATTGATAAAGCATAATATCGACGTTTCGAACTGCTTTTGCTGTCGTCTTCAAGGTAAATATAATGTTGAAATGTTCAAAAATCTAGAGACGAAAGCTTCCTGTCGAGTGTTGATCAATTATATGACAAAACTTCTTCTTCTTCCTTTTTATTTTTTATTTATTTATTTATTTTTATTTTTTTTTTGGTTTGAAAATTTTTTTTATGACTGGTCCTTAAAATCGAAATCCAATAAACAACAATTGGACAAAACGTGTAAAATCGAAAACGTTGGTCACTCTTAATTTTTAATTACTCTTAATTTTTTGATATGAGTGATGTATTTTATAAAGAATTATATAGATGTGAAAAACTGGCAATTGTTACGTAACTAAAAAATACTCGTAAAAAAAAATAAAAAAAAAATAAAAAAAAAACAATAAATAAATAAATAAATAAATCTTTTAGAAAATTTTAAAATTGCACTTTTCTTGATAACTGTTTCTCGGTTCTCATCTTTGAGATAAATTTATTGCATTCTTTACATTTATCTCCAAGATGAATTTATTAAAAAATAAATAAAAGAATCGTAAAAGATTTTAAAATTAAAAGTTAGTTACTTTAATTAGTTACAACTTAGTTTTTCCTAAAGCATTACACTTGTTTACAAATAATCTATTTTTATTAGCAATTGAAAAGTTTATTTATTTTTTTATATTGGTTTGAAAATCAATGCTTTTTTGAATTTCAAGAATTATTTTAATTTTAAAATATACATAAAATAATTTTAAATAAGAAGGAGCTCTGTATAAATTTATAGAGTGTAAAAAAGATACATAACTTAAACTCGTATTTATTATTGATATTTTACGAAAATATTTCTATAACGAGAAGTTCAAATCCTTAAAATTTTAAATCTGTGAAAAAAATTACATTTCAATAACTGATAAAATATCGAAATGTCAGAAAATTATACATGTTTCTAATATATGTTTAAAATGCTCATGAGTTTATGCATGCTGAACTGCCTTTTTAGAGAAACCCCTGCAGTCACCGCCATTCCAAATGTAACTCATTAAAGTATCGCCTTTATTTAGACATTCAGAATCTATGAAGTCATCGAAAATAATGAGGTCTGCGACAAATGACGGCTTATCCTTTTGTGTGGTGGGGTGGATTACACTGGGCCGCCTTAATCCGAGTTCAGGGACTAGCACACGTGCGCACCTACAGCTCCTGATCCATGAATGGGTCGGATTAAACTCAATGAGTTCTTTCTATATAAAAAGCCATCTTGTGGTCATAAAAATAACTCCTGGTTCCGACAAACGGAGTCAATTTTTTGAATAAAAAAATAAGAAGAAATATTCTAAAGTTATAAAAACTAGTGAAATTGAGTGAAGAGAAAGGGTACTTTATTGTAAAGAGTATATATAGGAAATAATAAAGCAAGAGAACTATTGTGCGTAGCAGAATATTAGGCAGGCTATGTAGCATTTGATTTTTGTTTTGAAGAGTCATTGACTTCAACTATGTTATGCTGACATTGTTAACAATTATAAATAAGACCAATGAGTGACGTCATTAAATAAGCATATTTTTATATGTTTGCCTGAGTATGACTTTTGACTTGATAATTTCGTTATGAAGAGCGTTGCTAACTCTTTTCAGAGTCTTTCATTGATTATTAGAATCCGTTTTTTATATTTAATATCTAAAATAACCAATGAATGGAAATGAAAGCTGAAGTAATAGTGACAACATATGAGTGATGTTTTCCAGAAAAACATTTTTGGTTAGCTTCACTTGGTTTTGTAATTATGCATACGTAATTTCAATAAAAAAAATGTTAATAATAAATTATCTTACTGTTTCATTAAATCACATGCTAAAACGTATTAACAAAATTTCCCTGTAGGTCTCAATCTGACTTTTAAGTTTGTTGATGTGTTTTCTATCCTATTTGGAGTTAATATAAAAACATCCTTAAGAGTTTCCCGGGCTGATTATTGTTGAAAATCGGTAAAGTCTTAAAAAAATTTCACTAAAATACACTATATGGCCAGGAATCATCGGTACTTTCGATTTTACACTTTTCATAGAATATATAAAGATACATTTATCAAATTCATCTGAAACTCAAAAAACATCTTTTATTTCATGTTTGTCAAAGATCATGCGCACAACCAGAAGAGCAGCAAAATATTGGAATATATATATATATATACAGGGTGATTCTAAATTTTTTTTACAACAAAAGAGGGGTGATAGTACACATCAAGACAAACAATGTTAAATAGGAGACCAACGGTCCAAAACGTTTTCCAAAGAAGATAGCCCTTATTAAAGTTTAGGGACCAAAATTTCAAATAAACATTAAAAAACGGAAAAATCGGTCGATTGATTTGCGGTTTTCACTAAAATTATTCTTTATGTCGGCATTTTCTTGAAATTAAATTATAAAGATAAATTTCAAAAAATGCCGATAGAGGGCGCTTTAGACTTTGGAGTCACGAACAACTATTTTTTGACGGTATTTTTTGCATCTCATTAAATGTTTTCGTAAGCTTAGACTCAAACTTAAATTTTGAGCTCAAAATCTGTAGTTGGGAGTGGTTAAGTAACACAAACTGAGCTGTGTTCAGAGGGTTCAAATTTCAAATGATTATAAAAAACGGAAAAATTGGTCGATTGATTTGCGGCTTTCACTAAAACTATTCTTTATTTAGGTATTTTCGTGAAAATAAATCACAAAGAAAAATTTCGAAAAATGTCAATAGAGGGCGCTTTAGACTTTGGAGTAACGAACAACTATTTTTTGCCGTTATTGTTTGCATCTCATTAAATGATTTCAGAAGATTAGACTTAAACTTAAATTTTGAGCTCAAAATTTGAATAGTAGGGAGTGGTTAAGTAGCACAAACTGAACTGTGTTTAAGAGGGAGGGGGAGGTTCAAATTTAAAGTAATTATAGAAAATGGAAAAAATTGTCGCTTCGTTTGCGGTTTAAAATAAAACTATTCTTTAAGTCAGTATCTTCTTGAAAATAAATTTTAAAGATAAATTTTAAAAAATTCCGTCAGAGAGCGCCTTAAACTTCAGAGTAACCAACAATTCATTTTAACCTTTTTTTTTTTTTTTTTTTTTTTTTTTTTTTTTTTTTCTAATTAAATGCTTGCAAAAGCTTTTTAAATGTTTTCGGAAGCTTAGATTTAAAATTAAATTTTGAGCTCAAATTCTCAATCGTTATGAGGGGTTAAGAAGCGCAAACTGAAGTGTGTTCAGGAGTTGAAATTTAACCCTCTTTCCTCTTCGAACACAATTCAATTTTTCGCTATTTAAACACTCCCAACGATTCAGAATTTGAGCCCAAAATTTAAGTATATGCATTTGAAAGCATTTAATGAGATTAAAAAAATAACAGTTAAAAATAGTTGTACGCTACTCCAAAGTCTAAGGCGCCCTCTATCGGCATTTTGTGAAATTTATCTTTAAAATTTATTTTCAAGAAATTGGTGATTTAAAAATTAGTTTTAGCGAAAACCGCAAACGAATCGACTAATTTTTCCGTTTTTTACAATTATTTGAAATTTCAACCCTCTGAACACAGCTAATTTTGTCTACTTAACCACTCCCTTTAAGTTCAAGTCTAAGCTTACAAAGCATTTAATAAGATACAAAAAATAACGCCAAAAAAGAGTTGTTCGTTACTCCAAAGTCTAAAGCGCCTTCTATCGGCATTTTTTTAAATTTATCTTAATAATTTACTTTCAAGAAAATACTGATTTAAAGAATAGTTTTAGTGAAAACCGCAAATCAATCGACCAATTTTTTCGTTTTTTATAATCATTTGAAATTTGAACCCTCTGAACACAGCTAATTTTGTCTACTTAACCACTCTCAACTACAGATTTTGAGCTCAAAATTTAAGTTTGAGCCTAAACTTACGAAAACATTTAATGAGGTGCAAAAAATACCGGCAAAAAATAGTTGTTCGTTACTCCAAAGTCTAAAGCGCCCTCTATCGGCATTTTGTGAAATTTATCTTTATAATTTAATTTCAAGAAAATGCCGACATAAAGATTAATTTTAGTGAAAACCGCAAATCAATCGACAGATTTTTCCGTTTTTTATGTTTATTTGAAATTTTGGTCCCTAACTTTTAATGGTGGCTATCTCCTTTGGAAAACGTTTTGGACCCTTGGTCTCCTATTTAATTGTCTGAGCGAAGCGAAGTCTTTATACTCAGAGATACGTAACGAACGATATTAAAAGTCAAAAAAATTCTTTCGTCAAGCAATCTCAAAAAGTACTTGTCGGATTTCGATTCTGTTTGTACCAGAAGGTACCTATGAAGGTAATCTGGTGAATGCACCTACTATTAAAAATTAATTCCAAATAGTTTAAAAGTTATATTTTAAAAAAAACTGATAAAAAAGGACAATTTATTTGCATACGTCACAGAAATTTGGTGAGCGTGAATTCACCGGCTGGATATTTTCGTAGATAACCGAATCAGTACATGGAGTAAATAGCGCATTTACGCACTCAGAAATACTGAATGCAATAAAACATTTTAAAATTTAATCATGCAGGAAAAAAAAAACTGTTATTTTTTTATATTAAAAAAAAGTCATAAAAACTTTGATTTTGAGATTTTGTGATAATATCTCAATAGCATTTTTTGATCGCTAAAAGAATGTTTTATATATTTCGCGTGTGAAAATTTGAAACAATTACGTTTTTAAGTAAAAAGTTTCTTTTATGACATCATTTTCCCTTTATATTTATTTTTATTGCATGTTTTCTTTTACTTATATTTTGTTTGTAGTGTGGAAGTCAATTCTGTTCACTAATTTTTCGGCATGGATACCACAATCGCATAAGATTTGGCGCAATTTTTTTCAAAGCCCATTTGGCGAAAACTCTGTTTTCAAATAACGCTTACATACACATTTTTAATTTTTTTTCTATTTTCAAAAAGAACTTACAGTAAATAAAATAATAATAATAGTTAATAACGATAAAAAGAAATATTTTATATAATTAAAAAAAAGGAAATGGAAGTAAATAAACATTTTATGAGTAAATAAACAAATAATAAATAAATAAAGCCGGGTTACCATCTCAGGTAAAATAATGCCATTTTGACGCCAATTATGTACCCTGGTGCATATGTGACATCTTTTCCCATTTTTCATCTATTTCCTGTTGGCATACAACTTTGAAATTTGGAACATGTATGCATACCTAGGAGCAATACTGGAATTAGACATTGATTTTTTTTTTTTTAATTCTATCCAAAAAGGGGCAACGGGGGTTATTTTTTAAAGATTTGTACAATTTATACTGCATAAAGGAGCCACTTACCTATTTTTATATACAAGAAGAAGTAAGTGGTATGTAAAAACAATTATAGTAAACATAAATAAAATATTTGAGATAATATACTAGAGATATAAGCATCGGGTTTGGCCAGATTTTTTATGCCAATTAGGCGAAAACATCGTTTTGATTACGAGATACATATAGCATGCTATAATAACACGTTATTTATTTATTTCAAAATGAAAAAAAAAAAAAAAAAAGGAATAAACGAAACATTTTCTGTTATTAAGAAAAAGAAGTAACAATCAATAAATGATAATATTTTTAGAACAAACAATTTATTATAACATTTATATGATAACCAGCATGTTAGGCAACTGAACGCCATTTTGGCACCAATTAGGTACCTCGGTGTGTATAGGGCATATATGTGTCATATTTATTTGTAAAACTGAGCATGAACGTTTACCAAGTGTGTTTTCATAGTCGCTTATATCTTTTAGCAACATAGTGCACCTTTCGAAGCCAAAACTGCACAAAAGA
This sequence comes from Maratus speculifer, assembly GCA_964019185.1. Lineage (NCBI taxonomy): Eukaryota > Metazoa > Arthropoda > Arachnida > Araneae > Salticidae > Maratus > Maratus speculifer. Next base: position 41,821,370 of record OZ025296.1, read on the forward strand.
AAAAAAATCAATATTTGCAGTATTTTTTTTTTTTTTTTTTTTTTTTTTTTTTTTTTTTTTTAATGTAATGCACATTTTGTAATCAGTAGGCTCGATAATCAGACCTCGTTTTTTTTTGCTTTAAAAGATGATATTTCATACGACGTCTTTTTTGGATTCGTCGTTTTTCCATATTTGATAGTATGCGTCTATACTCGTTTTGTAACTTTTTTTTTGTAATTTTCTTCTTTATTAACAGCGACATTTGGATTTTCTATTTAAATAAAAATTCTTCTAAATACAAAGAATTTTGTTAAAATAAATAAATAAATGAAAAGTGGACATATATTGCTCAAAGCACAAAATTTTTCCCATTGAGTTAATAAAAATCAGTAAAAACATAATTTTTATGATAATAAATAGGTGACTTGTGTAATAACAGAGTCATATATTATGTACGTTATGGATTAATTATGAATATTTCTCCACCATTTATAAATAATAATAATAAAATAAAATGCGGACAGACCAAAATCTATATTTGACTGAAAACAACAACCATTTTCTAAATGCTTTTAAAAAATGGCCAATGAAAAGTGATATTTCAAAAGTATTATGAAATTAGTTAGAAACCATTTATTTTAAACTAAATGAATAAAATATTTATATTTTTAATGAAATAAATGGGATTTGAAAAATTATTGGAAATTTATCACCATAGACGTATCAATATTACAATCAGTACCTTGTATGCAAAATGGAACAATTAGCAATACTTTTTGTACCCGAAAAATGGTCGTTGCTTTTTTGAGGTTAAAAAGTAGATTACGAAATATTCCTATACAGAGATGCCAAGCCCCCGCTTATTGAATAGCAGAATTTTCTTATAGGAAAAGTTATTTTTTAAGAGTGTTTCCTCAGAATGTTCCAATTTAATAAAACATTTTCTGTATTACAATACCGGTATCAAAAATGCCGGAGACTTGGCAGCTCTGCCTATAACATTTTAATTAATCACGGTACTTTTTTTAATCGGATTCAAATTTAGTGAAGACAACGCTTTTTGGCCAAAAGCAGCTTTTTCCACATGTGTAACTACGATACAATTCCTTGATGCTGAAATAAAATGTTTTGACTTATGCTATTATTGCTTCCTCTTATTTATTTATTTGAATTTTAAATAAGATGACTCAAAATCGTATTTTTTAAATGTACGGAAAAAATGCATTTCGAGAGAGGGCGAAAAGAACAATATTTGGCTATTTATTACGTGCGTTTGGCTAAGTGTCTTACTACCTTGTATTTAATACTCTTCACAATACTTCGCTGTTATATATGGACTTAGGCGCTTTTATAAAAAGTTTGACTTAATTCGGGCTTAAGAAAGTGAGTTTTTTACTGAATAATACAAATAAATGAAAAATGAATACTAATAAAAGAAAAATGAAGCATTATATTGATCTATGTATATTTAAAAATGCATCTGCTAGCATTAATTAGATAATTTATGTGTATATAATAGGAGATAAATAGCTTTTGATTCTGTATTTCTATGCTATAAAGCATAAACGTTTGTGTGTTTTTCATTATCATTGGGAGTACGTAGCCGATTTAAAAAATAATGTGGGCAAAAAATGTTGGTAACCATCTTTGCTGCAAAATATACTATATTTTGTGTAGGAACAATAATCACTATCAATGAACGAGCAAAAAAAGTGCTAAAATTGAGAATTCTTTGATGTTGATATGACTAAAAATTTAAAATCTTTTTTTTTTTTTTTTTTTTTTTTTTTTTGGTGGCAACTTTTAAGATATAATATTCTTATTAAGAACTATTATAAGTACGATAAGTACGATAATTAAGAACGATTTCTAAAACATTCGACAATTTAATTTCACAAATTAAACATTTTTTTTTTCTAGAAAAAGTTTTAAACCCAATTTATTGAGAAAATTGCAATTTCTAGGATACAGTTGGGCTCAGAAACTATAACTTTGGCATCACAGTAACTTATAAGATGTAAGTGTCTCGTTTAGGGCAAATTTTTAAAAAAGGATCCTTAACTCTTATCGACAACCTCATTGCATCCTTGGAAAACAGATATTCAGCATTATAAACTATTCGGACGGATTTCACACCATATAAAGTACACTCCATTCTCTTCAAACATAATAGTTTATGTTATTTATAGTTTCTCAAATCGGTGCGAAGCTTCTGTTTATGCTCATGACATCATTTCAAAGAGTTATATTTCCAATATAGGAAAATTTGGTGTTTTATTTTCTGTATTACTTTTAACATTTTGCATATTTCCAATTTTATATCCATGCATGGTTGGCTTTTCTTTTATAAAAATAGTATATGCAACTTTATTGTAAGATTTTATAATTCTATGATTCAATATGCTTATTTTCATCATATTTTATCACAATGAATGACCAATTAAAGGTAACATCTCATTTTCTTTACTTATCGCAAGTTATTAAATGTGTATTCTCAGCAATATCGCTCAGACTAATCCCTCTGAGGGAAGTCCTAGTATTGTTTGTCTTGATGTGTACTATCACCCCTCTTTTATTGTAAAAAAAAATTTAGAATCACCCTTAAAATAAATAAAAGAAATGATCTGTCATTGTGGCACTGACTAGGATATTGTGCAATATTTGTATATATCTGGTATGTTCATTAAAATATAAGGATTTCTTTATATAATGCAAGACATTTTTGTGAATATTTGTTTATATAGCAAGAAGAGTTTTCAACCGAAATTGACAGTAGTTTCAGAAAAATTGACAAAATATAAACAACACAATATAATTTGGAATATAAACATATTTTTAAAGAAATATGAGCAGTTATATGAAATATTTTATTTATATGCGCATAGTACCAAAGATTTGTTTTTTTCGATGTTTTGGAAGTCAACACTATAGAGCAACTAATATATATATATATATATATATATATATATATATATATATATATATTTTGTTTTATTGATAAAATCCATTGGTGAATCTTGTCTACTTTTAATGGTATTATATATATACTAGCAGGCTATGCCCGCTGCGCTGGTCAATATTTTAAAATCAACCGTGGATGAAACGAACTGGTGAATTTAAATTTGTATTTTAAATAATTTGGACCTCCAGCAGCACCTTGCTCATTGCTGGAAATGATTTAGACATCATTGTGATATTAAATTATCTTAAACGTTGCGCAAAAACCAGCTATTTAGAAGTAACTATTTTAGTTTATTACTAACAGTGCACATTTGGAAGCGAAATGAGACCATTATGGCAACATGATTTAAAAATTTCCCTTATCTCAATAAATATTAATTATTACAGTCGTTACCATGCTACAACTTCTGTAAAATTTCTTCACAACTTTTCATTATGTGAGGCCAGGAACCCAAAGCTACTCCCACCTAAAAAGTTTCTATATATATTAAATTTTGTCCGCGCGATAAAAGGCACAATTATGCAAGAATCATCTTCAAACTCGTCAAGTACATTGAGATGGTTAATATCTCAGTGGAAATTGCAAATGAGCAAAATCGGCCCAATAGGGTGGTAATTGGGAAGGGTTCAAAAATTTGAATACCATCTTAACATGACTTTCACAAAACCAGCTCTTACAAAACAATAGCAGAAAAAAATAAACATTTTTCGTTACAGCAAGTTGCCAACGATAAAAAAAAACACACACATTAAAATTCTCACTACAACAATTACTTTATTATTGCAAAATTTCCTCCTGAAAAATGAAAACAAAATTATTTGCTCTTTCGTATTTAAGCATTTTCTCTTTAGTTATTTAAGATAAAATTATGTAAATTTGTATAATTTGGCGAACGATTTGGCGAAATTGGTTGACGTGATAATCAAGTAGTAGCCAATTTACACTTTTCATATTTCACAAAAGATTCCTACACAGACATCATATATACGCAATAGCTTTAGCACGATTATCTTGCAACTACAATGTGGCAAAATCCTCGTTTTAGAATATCAAAGAAATTTATGTATATTTTATTATTTTCTATCATTTTAAACAGCAATTAACAATAAATAAAAAGTAACTGTAGAACAAAACAACAAATATCATTTCAAAAGAGAAAAAAAATAAAAGTAAATACACAACTTATCATCAGATAAACAACTATAGCTACGTTACCATATGAGGCAAATAATGCCATTTTGGCGCCAGTGAGATACCTCGATGAGTATATGACCAAATCCGTGACAAAATTTCCATTTGGAAAAAACTTTAATCGGTATTTATACTGCATTTTCCCCACTTATGTATAAGAAAAAACTTTGACACAGATGTCATGTATGCACCACATTGGCGCAATTTTTTTCTGGCGCCAATTTGAAGAACTTGGTTTTTAATTACCAATTTCATAAATATTTTTTAATTATTTTGTATTATTTGAAAAAAAAAATAATAAATAAAAAAGTTTAATTAATAGCTATAGAACAAAATTATTTATATTATTTTAAAAAACAAAATGAAAGTTAATAAGTAGCTTATTAATAAATAAACAACCATAGTCGGTTTACCATGTGTGGCATAAAATCGCCATTTTGTTGCAATCGTGCGAATGTGGTGTGCATATGACATCTGCGCCAAAACTTTAAAAAGTTGCAATTAAATTATTTTATAGTTTGGATGAGGAAGACATTTATACTAAAATTTAAACATTGTGCGCATTTTTTTTTTTATTTCTATAACTACTATTTATACATTTACAATTAAACATAAAAAAAAATATCCTTAAAATGCTCTCACACATTTAAAACAGAGTGAGAGAATTTAGTAATTGTGAACATCGCTCCAGCTTATGCCTTCTTGGTATAAAATCGCATTTTTTGATTACAAAAGTAAATTCAAACACCCAAATAAACAAATAACATACAATTAACAGATAAAACCATTTTTAAAAGTAATTCTGCTATTTTGTCCTGTAAGACACATAATGGTAGAATTAGACATTAAAAATATTTTTTTAAAAAGTAGAAGAATGTTTTTTACTTTTTATCTAATAAAATATTTAAAATACATTTTTGTTAGCCTGCGCAAAAGAGAATAGCGAAAGTTTGATTGAAGAAATATTGAAGAGGAAATGGTCAATTAAAAAAGATTTGTAAATTTTATTCAGCGGGAATTTTTCATTTCAAAATGTTGAATTTATCTATAGTAATAACGCATAATTGCATAAATTTAGTTTGAATTGCAAAATTTATCCTTCAGTACTACTTGGTTATACCGTCGACCAATTTCACTAAATTATATAAATCGCCAAACTATTAGCCAGATTATATAGATTAGCATAAATTTTCATTTAAATAACGAAAAACAAATTAGCAGAACATATATAAAAGTAGAAATAAAATATCGAATTAAAAATCACTTGATGACATAATTAGTATTTATATTATGCTTAATGTCAAGTGAATGTGACATTTACGATCATCCATTATTGACATTTAATCTTGGAATTTGGGGGGAGATTTTTAATCGATGGGCTAATCTTTCCTTCTTCAGTTTTTAAATTTTAAAACTGAAATTTTTCCTGTAAGTGAAATTGACGAAATGGCGCAAGAAAAATTAAATTAACATTGAAAACATTTGCAAAAAGAAATAAAAGAGTTATAATCATATCTATATAATTTACGATTGAATATTAAAATATACACTAAAAATTATCTTCACTTGAAAAAAAACAACATTATTGCGACCCTTAAGACCCTAAGTCAGGCATTAAGTCAGTAGTGCATTTTCGGCTTAAAAACACATTCTTTGGCGACAAAAGCAAGATAAAAATATTATAGAAACGAATAGTAACTCACAACTTACAGTGTCTTTTACAATCAGATCTGCTTTTTTCTGGTGTAAGTTATATTATACGGAAATTCGATAAAAAAGAGAAAGAAAATAATAAAAATGGAAATAACTATCATTCAAAATTCATTTAATCAATTTCTGAAATTCATGTTTTTATTCTAACACCCGGGATAAGTCGCCAAAAGTTGAACCAATTGTTATATTTCGCGCTATTTTTTTTTTTTTTTTTTTTTTTTTTTTTTTTTTAAGCATTACAAATATTTTTTTCATTTTCAAGATAAATATATTTTTATAATATTACGCCTCATTTAAGCGGTCTTTCTTTATTATTATTAATATTATCAGTAGTTATTTTCTGCTATTATTTGCAAGATATTTCTAATATTTCTAATAGATATAGCCATTTTAATTATTTTAGCAATTATAATTTTCGCCAAAAACAGCTACTGGCAACCCTTTTGTCAAAAAACCCCCGAAAAATACGAAATTTAATACGAAAAATCAGAGTTATCCCTGTAAATTTGAATCATAAACCTTCGGAAAAATATTTCCTATCGAATGATACAATCGGCAAAAAAATCCATCGGGTAGTTTTTGAAAACACCCGTTTGGAAGTTTCAGAACTTCTGCTTTATAATATATATGATATATATATATACATTAAAATGTTTTGAATATAGCTCATAAATTCATAAAAATTTGAAAATTCTAAGAAAAAAAAATATGTTTTTTGTTTATAGCATGCATATAGTGTTCCACAGAACTTGACGTCCGTTCTTGAAAAAATGGCCATATATAGAATAAACAACATAATAAGAAAGTACTAAGGTGTAGTAAAATTGGAATATAATTATGTTAAATATTTAATAAAATATGAGCAGTTAAATGATTTTTTAATGCACATAATCTAATTACATCAAAGATTTTTTTTTCAAAACTTTACAGCACGAATATATATAAAAAGACCATTCATATATCTTGAATGTAGCTCGTATATTCATAAAAATATAAGAATTTCTTTAAAAAAAAAAAAAAAAAAAAAAAAAAAAAAAAAAGTTTTTGTAAAGCTTAGGGGGAACTGGGGCACATTGATACTTGGGGCACATTGATACACCCCTTGTACAGCACACAGGGTCATTACAGAAAGTTTCACAACAGCTCCAAAAGGTGAGACTAGTGAAATTAACTACATTACAGAAAGTTTTGGAATGATTCAATAGTTTGATAAAATGGGATGGGTGATTAATTATTTTTGTAGGTCAAAAGTAAATTTGAGTTGTACAATTGAAATGGTATTATACAACTGTTCCAATATTTTCAACCGAAAAGAATACCCTCCCTGGCAAGTAAAGCTACTCTTTATCAGTTCCTCATTCTTTATTGTTAGATAAATTATGAAGAGTTGGATTTGCGACTCATTTTATTCAAAATGGCTGTATGGGGCACATTGATACAGTCTTTGTCAGGGCATATTGATACAACCTAAATCCTTTTCTAGTTCATTTTTTCACTACCTTTTATTTTTTATTTTTACCATACACTCCTTAATTCAACCATTTTTCGTCAAAAATTTCTACTCTTAGTTTTCATTAAAGTGAAATAGCTCTTATTTCTTTATATTAGAACATTTTACAGTATTTTTGCAAACAGAAGACGTACAAACTTACACAATATCTAGTGCTAGTATAGAATTAACAAAAGAAATGGACGGCATTCTGGCAAATCTCAAATTTATATCGAGAAAAAAAATATTATCGACATGAGAAATGTCAAGTAAGAGGAACAAGCTGGAGAACAGTACAGGATAATTATATTTTAAACATAATTTTTAATATAATTATCTTTTACTTTCTGTTTGTAAACCGATTTATAAATAGAAAACCTGGTAATTCTTTCACCTTTCCTAAGAAAGAAGATAATTCTGGGGTTAAAGTGCCAGGTATGACAAAGTTACCACAGCCAACAAACAGACAAGGAACAGCCAGAACGTCAAGTCATTATACATTTCATTTTGATTGCTTTAATATCGCTTACAAATAAATTGTGTGCGATTTTTATGTCTATAAATATATATAAAATGGTTTGTTAACTATTTTTCTATGAAAAATATGCATTGGTGTTATTTTGTCTCTATTTTTCCCAGACGTGTCAAAGTGTATCAATCTGCCTCGGGGATGGGGCACATTGATACAAATTACTTTTTTTTTTTTTTTTTAATTACATGCAAAAATAATATATAAAACAACGATTGTACATTTTTATAACACACTACACAGGTTTTGCTAACATCACATAGAAAAATAACTTGAAATTTCTGCTTTCTAAACACCTAAATTTTTTTTTAAAAAAGCTGTATCAATCTCCCCCAGTTACCCCTAAGTGTTTTTCAACCAATTTGAAGTCAGGTTCAGGAAAATTGGTGAAATATAGTGTAATTGGAACATAATTATGTTACTAAAATATTTAATGGAGAGCAGTTGAAATGACTTTTTTTTAATATGCGGATAATCTAACTACACCGAAGATTTTTTTTTTCCGACTATTTGGAAGTTAAAACTATAGAGTAACCAATATAAAAAATACCATTCAAATATCTTGAATATAGCTCGTATATTCATGGAAATATAAAATTTCTTAAAAAAACAAGGAGAAAAAACCGCATGTTTTTGTTTATAGCTATTTTTCAACCAATTTGATGACAGTTTCAGAAAAATTGGCCAAATATAGAAGAATTAACATACTGTAATTAGAATATGCGCATAATCTAACTACATCAAAAGTTTTTTCAATGATTTGGAAGTCAACACTATAGAACAACTAATGTGAAAAGACCATCGAAATATCTTGGATATCATATATTTATGAAATGTAAAAATAGGTTGAATTTTTTTTATTATTGCACGGTTGTTTGTTTATAGCATACATAGTTTTCAACCAAATTTGATGTCATTTCAGAAAAAAATGGTAAAATATAGAAGAAACAAGTAGTGTAGTTGGAATTAAAATGTATAGTAAAAATTTAATGAAATATGAACAGTTTTATGAAATATTCTTTTATATGAGCATAATATCAAAAATTTTTTTCGAAGTCAACACTATTAGAGCAAGTAATAAAAAAAGACAAATCAAATGTCTTCAAAAATTAATAAAGTAACTGGTGATAAGTGAGCTGAATTTTGGTTATCTTCGAAAATCAAGAGGATGATGAGAGATTTTCAACAAATTGTGATTTTTTTATTAAGTGACTTCTATAACAAAGAAGTTAGTATTTTAAAGAATGTCAACAAGTTGCTTTTGAACGAGCTTTGATTTTGATAATTCTATTTGTTGGAATAGATTTGTTCTGATGATTTTCCAAAGATAAGTAAACCACCAATAAAAAAAATTTAAATTGAAAAATAAAAAATAAAAATGATAATGTATGGAAAATCCTTAAAATCAAACTACTTTTAGACAGAATAAAAATTATTATTGCCAACATCTTCTTGAATTTTCATGACATTTGACTAGTCCTTTTATATGAGATGATCTGTGACTATCAAATTACGAAAAAAAAATTTCGATATTGTTCGTGCATATTCAATTAAAAACTATTTCATGCAAATTTTTGATTTCATCAAATATATTTATATTCTAACTTCCATTATGTTTTTCTACTGTACGTTATCGAGTTTTTCTCAAAATGACATTAAATGTGGTTGCAAATCGGCGTGCAATAAGCGAAAACTCCCGAAAGGTTTTTGAATTCATATTTCAAATAAATCTTTATAATATCAATTATTATATTTGTTCCATTTTCCCACGAATGAACACAAATTCTGTACTATATTTGGATAGACATGTGCTGGATTAACCGATCACTTTGAGCATTTAATTTTACAGGGTGATCAAAAATATTACTTTCTCCATCAATTTGTTGTCGAGCCCCTGACTAGTTTCGTGATTAAATTTTTAAAAAAATACGAGGTCAAACGTATCTTTTATACTTATGCAGTTTCCAGAATTTCAAGCTTTGTACAAGCTGCTCATCAGTTCAAATATCAATCAAAAATCAAAGCTGTTTACACATGTTCGCGCCTAAACGTATGCATTCAAAATATTAAATCACCAAGGAGTATATTTCCCTGTGTAATACATGATGTTACTGTGACCTAATCTATGTTTTCAAAATTCTTTTAGTATTTTAAATGCGTAATTTGGAACGTTAACGTGCGTAAACAATGTCTTTGGTTTTCGATTGATATTTGAACTGATTTGGAGATTGTATAAATCTTGAAACGTTTACTGTAATCAATTTTATTATTTGTTAATAATGTTTATTATTATTATTATTATTATTATTAAATGTTTAATTTTAGACGCATTTTTTAAATTTTATCTACAAGCGGTTTTAATAATTAATTCAAATTTCCCAATCACATTTTCCAACAAAACATTCAATTTTCATCCTCTATAGATTTTATTGTGTGAATGAACATGCCTATTCCGTCAATCCGCATCTTCCTCCGCGCGCAATAAATAGACTCTTCTCATTCAATTTTGTTCTGTCTCCCATAAAACTCTCTCTCCTAGGACTTTGCCAGCCACTCAATAATAATTTCCGCCCAGAATGCCAACTAGCCATCCATTCAGGCCCGAAAATGCATTCACCACTCTGCCTTCTGAAGTTCGTTGCACAATCTGATCCATAATGAGAGAGCCTTTTCCCAACTTCTCTCCAATATCTGAGGATCGAAATTTCTGGCCTCTTCTCAAAAACCAAGCCTAATTTAGTGGACTCTGGCGGCACACCGCCATGTCCATGGACCAGAAAACCCCCTCCCCCCTTCTCCATAGAGAGAGCATTCCATCTTTTGGAAAGGGGGGGGGGAGACTCACTAATGGCCAAGTAATTTAATTAACGCCACGGGTTTGGGAAATTCTTGGCGTTCCTCAGCCACTAAGGCCTAATATCGGGCTGAAAGAAAACCCCCCTTCTTCTCACACATACCACCTCCTTCTCCCCCGGTTTGAATATTACATCAATGAGAAGGCATGCCGAGGGGGGCGCAGTATTTGGCGAGTTATGACGGACTACAGAAGGTCGGGAGTTACGGACTCTAAAGCTCTCATTGATTAAAAAATATATATTAATGTCCATTTATTTGAGTAAAGATACAATATCTCTTAAATTAGATCATGTGGTGGAAATCGGAATTTTTTTTATGAGGTTAAATAATAAAAGCGATGCGAGCATTTTCAAAATTTATACAGTTAATAAAATATATGTATGTATGCATATATATTAATTTAGCGACTATTTTTTATACCTTGCAAAATATTCATGCATTATGATTAATACCTTGAAAAGCAGCGCAATATTACATATTTCATTTAATTTAAAACCCTTTCACTTAAAGTTTCAAAATAGCAACTGAATTTTAAAATAAAATTTTTCTTTTTTAACGTACATGAAAAAACTCTTTTACTTATTTTCAAAAAAAATTGTTTGTAAATCTTGATGTCATTTAATCAATTCAGCATTTTTGCAACATTACTTGGCCCCTGAAAGAATTAAATTTTTTAGATCAACACAGTAGAGTCATTTCACACATCAGAGTGAAACTACATTGTTGAATGCTAATTTTCTTTCTTTATATTTTTTTTCCTTATGGATCTCAGATATCATTGCTAAAATATCTACTATTCTTTTTGTCATGTCTCATTTTGAGGTATATTTAGGGGTGCCGTTAACTCTTCACTTCTAATTTTTTGTCAAATGCAGCCATCTGATATCAGCAAAATTAGTCTTATACCATTCTTTGGACTGTTCGTTATTTGTTATACAGCGATCATATTGGCCAAATTCATTGCACATAATGCAAACTAGAGTCAGGGCGAGTAATTAGGACCAGGGGTAATTGTGACCGTCGCCATAATGGAGAAAATTTTGTATGGTAAAATTTTGTTTTACCTCATAATGTATTTTTCATTTTAGATCTTCTTTATCAGTAGTCTGAAATATTTTTGAGATCCAAATAGGAATTTGAACAAAGTCTACTAAAATTTTCGATAAGCGGATTTTTCAGTTTGGTGTTCTAATGGTCCTAATTACCCCCAAACAAATGTATATAGGCAAGTATAAAGAGGAAATTGCAGTGCTCATAATTTCTCTACTAGTGGTCTTAATTAGACCAAATTTTTGTGATTGTGAATTTTTGATGGGGGTTAATTATAACCATCTTTTTACCTTAATAAAAGAGGTGGGGGGGGGGGCTATGGGAATTAAAACATTTAAGAGGTGTTCTTAAAGGATTTAAGTTACTTCCAATGTACTAAAAACACCATTTTTCCAAATAGAAAAAAGTAAAAATAAATAAATAAATAAATAAATAACAATGCTAAAAATGTAAAAAGAGGTCAAAAATATCCCTCTTGACCCTATAGTGTTTTTAGGCATATCCCAGATTTGGCACACAGCGCAGTGAAGAATTAATTAAACGCAGAAAGGTTTACATGTTATAGTTTGTCCTCTACTCCAAACTCTCTGTTTTTTGTTGCACATTAATGAAGTTGTTTCTTCGCAAATACATGAGATTTGTAGGTATATTTATAACTAAATAAAATTTACAAACTCTATGCAAATATTGAGTAAATAGAGTATCTCAATCTCTTATAGCAAGTAATATTTTAGAAAATATCATGAAAGCTGATATTATAACCGAATTTTCGCCATTAGACAGTTATGAAAAGATGATCATGAAAGAGTAATTAATTAACTAAAGATCTATCGCATATATAAGAAAATAGATAGTGTTTGTTCGGTTTTTTGGTGACAAAGAGTTAATGTTTTCAAATTTCAAGCATATTCGTTTAAACAACATCGTTCATATCCAAAGTATTGATGTTGGCGAGCAAATTTTTAAGCAACACCCTTAACACATTCGCTGCCGATCACGCGCCAACGCGTGATATGGGGTGAAGTCCAATAGCCAGTCAAGCACTGACGCGGGAAAATCTTTCACTGATGCTTTGTTATAAAAAGTAAATCGGCTTCTGAGAAAAACCCACTTCTACAGTGCCGCATTAACTATCATCACATCTTCACGTAAGCGGCAGCGAACGCGTTAATATGCATTGGCATTAAGAGCTGTATTGCTCAGTGTTGAATTCAGACGCTTTTCTCCGGGAGGGACTTCAGTGGCTCCAGGGGGGAGGGCATTAAAGAAAACCAGGGTGAAATGTACTTTTTGACCATTGAAAACGTAAAATTTTAATTTTCCGGAGGGGTCAAATGTCCCCTCCCTGGGTCACCCCCTGAATTCAACACTGATATTGCTATAGAAGAGGTCATGACCCCTGTGATCTCCCCCTTCGGTCCTCCCGTGCAATTTTTTTAAAATTATTTAGCAATTTAATACACTGAAAGTAGAAACATATTGGAATAAAATGTCGGAGTTAAAATGTTCATGTTTTAAATCTTAGAATATTAAATACTCCAAATGGCTCATTGTATGTTTTCTTTTTATCTTATAGATTTATTTTAACTGACTATGCATATAATTATGTAGATAGGTGCTATTGTATTTTCGAATAATATTGTATTTTCGAAATGCAAAATGCAAAATTGTTTTGAATACTGCTGATTCTGAATAAGATATTTAGGTAAATTCCCAAATATTAAAAAACAAATGATATTAGCATTTTATTAAATTTTCGGTAATTCCCACTTATTATTCATAAAAATGATTTGTAAATATTTCCCCCTATGTTTTATCCATTTTATACGTTAAAATGTGATATATATATATATATTAACAGTATTAAACTGGGAGGCGACAGTTCAGATAATCACCTCATCGAGTTCACGACGAAAATTTAGGACTAGTTAAATCTCGATTCGCATATTAAAACACAATCGGTCTACCAAATCATATCTTGGGGGAAAATACATGAAAATTCGATTTTTACGGGTGATTCGTAGGTTTACCATTATGCTTTCCTGTACCCAAAGCTATGAAAACTCGGCAGACCGATTGTTTATTAATATGTGAATCGAGATTTAACTCATCCTAGATTTTCACACGTGAATTCGATGAGGTGATTGTCTGTGCTGCCGCTCCTTGTCTCTATGCAATAATGAGCAAGTGATATATTTACATCAAACGTGGCAAATGAATTCATACTATAACTAGTTTTATAAATATTCTGATCATGGTACAATAGTTGTTGCACTCATGTCAAAATACACAAATACAAAATTTATTACGATTACCGTATTAAATTCAGCAACATGGAAATAATAAGATTCCATTTTAAATAGAACGTAAACACAGTGGATATTTGGAATCATTACGTATCATGGGATATCACTGAATTAATTACATACTTTAAGATTTAATAGAATGAATAAAAATTTATCAGTATCTTTTAAAGCTTTCATTCGATTTTGATAAATTTTGAAATGACTCGACAGAATTCTGCAACGATTAAATATTATAAATTCCAAACCATTCGATTGGATAGTTCATATGCTGACAGATGGAAACTATAGACGCTAAGTATTAATAGCATTACTAAAGTATTTAATAACGTGTTCCACTGTGACATGGATAAAATTTATCATTCGTTTTTATTAAACTTCTCAATCCAATAACTTGTTTATGTACATCATTAAAAAAAAAAAAAAAAAAAAAAAAAAAAAAAATCCATTGGTTGCTAACGTAATTTTGGTATTTTCGTGGATTCCCCCCTCCCCTCAATAAAATGATTTCTTGAATGAAGCAAAAATTAATTCCAGAATATCTTTGATAAATAATACTACATTTTTATTTTCTCTAAAATTGTGGATTTGTTGATTATAATTATAACACTGCAAAAGAAAAAATTCCGTAAAATTAATTTGAATAGTAATCGCCAAAATGCTAAAAATAATTTCACAATGTAACAATAATAATTTTTTTTTAGAGTGTAAAAATATAAAAAATATCTTAACCTTCCCATTGCCGCAACCGTATCTATATCCTTTCACTAGGCTGCAGGTTTCACTGCAATTGAAGCTTTATTTAAATTAATATAATTCTACAAATATAATCCAGTTTTAAGAAATTAAGTTATAATTGATACTTTCAAGGCTTATAAGCATATATGTAACAAAAAAATGATACCATGTTAAAAAATCCCTCTTTTATTAACATTTAAAATAAATTAAGGAGAAAACAACATTATATTTTTGCCCTTTTGCTCGGCAGTCCGGGGGATAAAGCCTTTAGCGAAAACGCCACATTAAGTAAACTTTTAGCACTATTATTTGTCATGCGCATTCTTAAATACTTATTCAACGATTTCTAATATTTTTACAAAATCCTTTCAGTTGCAAAATAAAGAAAAAAGCAAATTACCATAAAATTACAGAAAATTTTATGGCATTCAACGATTTTTTTTAATATGAATATATTTTTTTAAACTTTAAAATAGAATTTTCTTTATACATAAAAGTAAATATAAATCTAAAATTTGAAAAAAAAAAAAAAAAAAAATCAGTAGAATGTAGTAGAATTTATGACTGTATATAGTCATAAATATCTAAGGAAATATTAAGCACCCATACTAAATAAAATTGTGCATGTAACAAGTGTTTTTGTAAATGAAAAAAAATAATTTAACCAGTATTCATATACATTCGTAAACAAATTACCCGAAAAAATTGGGCATAAAGATTTTAAAAAAAAATGATGAGACAAATTTTAAGTCAATTAGGCAGATTTTTATAAAATAGTGTTATTGTAAGACAATTTTTTAAATTTTTACACACAGATATAAAAGTCATAATACAAAAAAAAAAAAAAAAAAAAAAAAAAAAAAAAAAAAAAAAAATCTGTTTTATAAAAGTATATAAAAATTGTTAAAAGTTGCCTGGATATTTTCCTGTTATGTTTAAATAATCTTATATTAGTGGCCAAGTCTCTATTTTTTTTTTCTTTTTTTTAAGTTTTTGACTTTTTAAAAAATTTTGACAAGGCCACGGGAAAAAGCATTTACTTTTCAAAAATTTAAATAAAGACGTAGTTGAATAACTATGGAGCGTAATTGGTACACATTTACTTTTTATAATGAAACTGTCAAGAGTCATTCACACAGAAAAGACGAAATTGGCTTTAAAAAATGTTTTAAACTTTTGAATTATTTTCTGAAAACAATGCACATCAGGATTTCATTACTTTTAGACTTTTAATTTGTATTTGAGATTTCCTTATACTGTACACAATGTTTGATAAATGACTGATAAACTGGGGAATATCACCAAAAATGGATGTGCCAAGTCCATGCGGGAGACAAAAAGTAATTTTTAAATTTTCAACTACTTTGGCTTTCAAGTTCGGGTTACTAAATTGGCACTTAAAAAAAAAAGAAAAAAAAATAAATTATGCAATACTAAAACTGTCTAATTTATTTAATAATTATGAATTAGCTTTTTCCTATTTTATTTACGATTACCACTAGATTATACTCTAATAGTCCAAGAGCCGTCCGCACAAAACCCTAAATCATCGAGCAAAAAAAAAAAAAAAAAAAAAAAAAAAAAAATCTTTTTTTTTTTTCTTTTTTTTATGGAAGAGTAGTAATAGAGAAATCTAATGATCCATGTCTGCCGGAAGCGAAGTGGTGCATGAGCCAAAAATTGATACCACTAGTGGTTGACTCGTAGGGTTAGCATTATGTTTTTCTGCACCCAGTTTTACATGTTTTCCTACTTTTGATTCTACGGCAAACACAATGATAACCCTACGAGTCAACAACTTGTATTAATTTTTGGATTATGCACCATTTCGCTTCCGACAGACATGGATCATTAGCTTCATCTCTTACTACTCTTCCATAAAATAAAAGAATTTTTCTTGTGCTCGATGACTTAGTGTTTTGTAATTTGACTTTGTGCTCTTGGACTATAAGAATTTTATCAAACTCTAAATCAAACTAATAAACTATAAACGATTCAATAATGCACAACAGAACAAGGAGTTATATCTTAAAAAAAAAAAAAAAAAAAAAGGCTTTTTTTCTACCAAACTTACCCAATGATAATTGTACTGTCTGTCATCTATCACAGATTTAATTTTTTTTAATTTATTTTCAGTGTCCACGGAGGGAGACTATTTTGGCCAGGGACAAAGCTTATAAATTAATTCCCTAACAAAAATGAAATCATTAAGAAAACATTAAATTATAATTTATCTAAAGACTTTTAATTAGATATTGTTGGAAAAAAAAAAAAAAAAAAAAAAAAAAAAAAAAAAAAAACTGAATTGTTTAAACATTAGTGAAAGGGGCTGTGCATACATAACGCTATCCTTTCAGGGGGGGGGGGGGGTGTCTAGCATATGATATCGTGAGATATCTCTAGTTGGAGGGGCAGTTTGTATTATGATATCGATATCATTTTTGATCTAATCAAAATTTTCTCTTTTTATTTGTAACATGGTCTTTAGTTCAAAGTAGTATGTTATTTTTTTCAGTATTTTTATTTTATGTATGAAAATACAAAGTTATTATTAAAATCACTAATTTACTATAAAATTATTTAATTTTAAAATATGGGATACCCCAACATTTGACATCTCTATTCTTTTTCATATGTGTATGCTTACATAATCACGCTCGGAAAACACACAGTGAAATGTATGTTGAAATAAAGTCTGTGTTTACTAATAAATAAAAGTGCAAGAATGTTGTCCACTTGTTTTGTTCATACGAATTTCTATCTACACCCGTCCCTCCTTCGTTCGGGGAAAGCCAACAAGAATGAGAATGCATTATGGAACAAAAAGCTAGTATAAAATACTTTTAAATACAAGAATCTAGGAGAAATCTTGATAAATTCTGTGTTAATAGTTTTCAAAACAATAAAATTATACTAACATAAAAGACAAACTCATCGAAACTAAAATAATCATATTTGGTTTCTCTGAACTTGAAAAACTAAGCGTTACTCTACTAGTGTTTGTGTTCAGGGTATATATGATGACAAAAATATTATCGACGTCATTGTAATACGGACAAGCCTGATTTAAGGGAAGGGGAGATAAGAGAAGAAAGAAATTTTATCTGCATGGCAAGATCCACAGTTAATTAAAACTAATAACCATTCAAGGATTTTATAGGATTTTTTTCAAGCACAGCCATACTAAAATACATTTATTTCTGAAGACTAAAGCTTAATTAAAATACCTATATAGAAGTAAGCTACGTTTTCTTAATTGAAATTGCTATGTTTAATATGCAAATATGTTGATTGGATAGATTCACAAGTACATAAGATGGAAAATTTGATGATAAATGAAAAAAAAAATGATTGATTTAAATTACAATAAACTTTGATTACAAATAATTATGTAAAAAATATAATGCAACCTAATAAATTTTAATAATTTTTATCTGTATCATAATTGCCATAACTACTGTAATGATGATAATTGAAGAGGTTGATTTGCAAAATGTAAAAATTTATTTCCTATAAATGTTATGATAGTCGTATGCAGAGTAAAATGCAGAATAACATAATATAATGAAATTTCAGGAAACACCGTATGAAATTGAACGTTGAAAACTAACAATATATAGAAAATAAAATTAGCTTTCAAAAACAGTGTTTAAAAAGCTGAACGTTAAAATAAAGTGAATTAAATCATCATTATTTTTCAAAACATCACTATTTTTTTTTAAATTTAATATTTAAAACTTAAATTTTAAATTAACTTTTACCTCTGAGCAATTCCATCTCAGCTCAGGCAGGGCATGTCAACTCACCATCACAGATTTTTTTCAAAAAAATACAGTAGTTACAACTAAGTAAAACACAAAATTTCCCAAAAGGATTTTTTCCAAAAAAAATTTTTTCTCCAGTTACACCGCTTTCAAGTTTGTGATAAAATTGACAATTTTCAGAAAAACTGAAAAACGCTTCATTTTGAAATGAACACAGTGCCAAACATATTCAACATATTCAGTCAATTTATTTTTTACAAATAGTTATTAAACTGAATTTTACTTTAGCACAGTTTTAAGAAATATAGTGACATTTTTACTTAATTAAAAAAATTAGTTTTTAAGTATAAAAAATGTAATTATTACTGAATTTAAGATTTTTTTCAGAATGAAAAAAATATTATAAAGCTAAACATTGATGGCAATCCAAAGACCTTTAATGGTAGTTTTAGAGCAAATTTTATTTTAACCCTAAAGTGCATACAACTTTTGTAATTCAATTCTAAATTATGCAAAATTTTGTAAAATCGCTACTTTTGAAGTTCAATTTCTCAAAAACACCATTTTTTAAAAATCTGATAATATGCTCAATAGATACCTTATTAGTTTCTAATAAATACCTTACAAGCAAATCGTGTGTTTTTGCTTAGAAATTTTTATATGATTTTTTAAAACTAACATGTTGTGTATTTTTTTCAAAAAACCGGAAAGTCAAGCTCTTTCTTATTTAACCGAATTTATAACATAATTAATATTTCAAACCAAAAACATACAACACTGGTACATAATTACTACTGTTAAATTATAGCCAACCATTTGCTTACGCTTAAAATTGTATAAAATACAGCCACTAGTAAAATTTAGGATTGATCATATGTCATTTCATTCCATACTCATAAATGAATCAAATTAACCTACAGTGTGTTAAATATTTTGTTATATAGTATTGATATAATATATTAATATGCAGATACATACATTATAGAAGAATTAGGTACTGAAAATTTCTTGAATTGACTTCAAATCTTTATCATAGAAAGTGTGAAGTCGCGCAGATTGTCGTATTGGAACCGGTTTTTCTATTTTTAGAAACACATTTTCTAGTGGTAATGCTCATTCATCTTTTTTCTTTCCATAATTCTTCTGGCCACTGGAATGCTTTAGCTGAACCATGGGGGTGCATGAATGATACTTTAATGTCATCTAATTCTCATGATATACCATTGATTTGTCCTATCCACCAATTATTTTCATAAATGCATCCAATGAAATCACCAATTTGGAAATCATGTACTGAATATAATTTTTTTATTTGGCTGGAGGTTTCAACTTTTGTCAATTCATTGTTAATTGTTCGTCCCACATAACCTTCATTATTTTCAAACACCCAATGATGTTTAGATCGTATGCCAACAATCTTAAGATTTTTCATTGGCATATTCTTTCTCTTCACTAGCTCTATAAGCTTGAATAATCTTTTTATCTAGATGTAGCAGAATAATATTTTTAACGGAGAGGAAAGTTCAGCAACAAATGAGACATAATGTCGGATAGCTCTTATTGGCTCATTTTGGAGATTAAATTTCGTTGCATAATGCTTACATAATCCCTCTGTAGCATCACATGCACTTTTACCATGGCCAGTAGCTGAAAAAATCCATTTTTTAGTACAACTTCATTTTTTTTGTGTAATTCATTAAACTGATATTTGTTTTTAAAATAAGCTCCAGGATTGGTGGATAGGACAAATCAATGGTATATCACGAGAACTAGATGACATTAAAGTATCATTCATGTACCCCCATAGTCCAGATAAAGCATTCCAGCAGCCAGGGAAATCCGGAAAGAAAAAAAGTGAATGTGCATTACCTCTGCACAATCTGCGCAACTTCACACTTTTTATGATAGGGATTTGAAGTTAATTCAAGAAATTTTCAGTGCCTAATTCTTCTGTAATGTATGTATCTGCATATTAATATATTATAGTAATACTATATAATAAAATATTTAACACACTGTAGGTGAATTTGATTCATTTATGACTATGGAATGAAATGACATATGATCAATCCTAATTCTACTAATGGCTGTATTTTATACAATTTTAAACTTAAGCAAATGGTTGGCTATAATTTAACAGTAATAATTATGTACCAGTGTTGCATTTTTTTAGTTTAAAATATTAATTACATTATAAATTCGGTTAAATAAGAAAAAACTTGACTTTCTGGTTTTTTGAAAAAATACACAACATGGTATTTTCAAAAAATCATATAAAAATTTCTAAGCAAAAACACACGATTTGCTTGTAAGGTATTTATTAGAAACTAATAAGGTATCTATTGAGCATATTATCAGATTTTTAAAAAATGGTGTTTTTGAGAAATTGAACTTCAAAAGTAGCGATTTTACAAAATTCTGCATAATTTAGAATTGAATTACAAAAGTTGTATGGACTTTAGAGTTAAAATAAAATTTGCTCTAAAAGTCCCATTAAAGGTCTTTGTATTGCCATCAATGTTTAGCTTTATAATATTTTTTTCATTCTGAAAAAAAATCTTAAATTCAGTAATAATTACACTTTTTGTACTTAAAAACTAATTTTTTTTAATTAAGTAGAAATGTCACTATATTTCTTAAAACTGTGATAAAGTAAAATTCAGTTTAATAACTATTTGTAAAAAATAAATTGACTGAATATGCTGAATATGTTTGGCACTGTGTTCATTTCAAAATGAAGCGTTTTTCAGTTTTTCTGAAAATTGTCAATTTTATCACAAACTTGAAAGCGGTGTAACTGGAGAAAAAAAATTTTTTGGAAAAAATCCTTTTGGGAAATTTTGTGTTTTACTTAGTTGTAACTACTGTATTTTTTTGAAAAAAATCTGTGATGTCGAGTTGACGCATATCAATACTGCCTGCCTGAATTGAGATGGAATAGCTCCTCTGACAAAATCGCCAACCTAGATCGCCAAATGTAGTAGAGAAACTTAATTTTTGGCAACCCGATTTCACATTCTCTCTCCCGTGTGCTTCGTATTTGGTACGGCATGGAATGCGGGGCTTATGAAGGGGCGCAATTTATGGACCCCAACATTTCTTTTTTTTATGCACAAAGGGTCATATTTTCTGCTCCCTCGTTTAGGAGGTTAACGGAGCATTTTTTAGGAATGATTTTTCTTTTTTTATGTTCGAGTTTGAGAAAGGATTTTATACTAGCGATTACAAGCATTTTGTGGGCAGGTACGGAGTCTATTAAGGTTGTTCTAAAATTTAAACTTTATAATTTTTAGTGTAATCGCGAAATAATTTTCGCCCGTAAATGCATAAATCTCGCAGGTATTTTTGTCTGAGTTCCCAAGAATTAAACAATGATTTTCATTGTATACCAAAAAAGAAAAAAATATTTCCCCAAATACAGAGAAAGCTGGTGTTTCGAAACGATTTTTCGAAGAAGACTCGCGAAATGGTGGTCATGAGGAAATATTGGACTACACTGAAAGACTTATCACATTCTTTACAAAAATAAATAGATCATAAAGTACTACCCAAAAGTAAGCCCCCCTCCCCTATCCGCATATCAATCTCCTCATATACGTGAATTTTTCTTTTTATGAAAAAGTGCTATTTATAACCTCTCCTTCAAGTTATATTTTCTGACGCTTTCAATCACTGTTTTTCAGGAACTTCCTGAAATTTTTTGTTTCCACATCTTCTATATAAATATATCTTACACAACTTATTTTTAGGTTTTTTTTTTTTTTTTTTTTTTTCCATTTGATCAAACACTATTCGTCTCTGTTCTGAATCTGCCGCCTGTCACAGTGTCCATACACAAAAACTGTATAAGCCAGAGCCGTCAAATTTTGCGTATTACAGCTGAATACCTCGTGTCACACGACAAATCATAAAATTTTGAAATGTCTAATATTTTAATTAAATTATTTTAACCAATGTCATCCGTTAATTTTTATGATTTACTTTTCAAAAGAGAGCCTTGTAATTTGAACGTTTTGCGTGTAAATGTCATAGCTTGGAGGTAGAGCTTCTCGCTAGTAAACAGGAGATGTTAGTTTGATCCCTGATGCCACAAGTTGAAATTCAAATATTAAGATTAATTTAATTAAAAGAAATTTCGTATTTTTTGCTAATTTAAGGGTTTATATTAAGGGTTTCATTCATCTGACATTCGTAATATTTTTTGGAATTCAATTTAAAATTTCTATTTTAAAAACTATTGTGATTAGGATGAGCGAAGCGAATCCTCTACTAGGCCACTCAAATTACAATTTGTCGTACACTTTACAAAAAAACTATTTAATATTTTGACTTCAAATTAAACACAAAAATAAAATATGATCTGTAGATTTGCAGAATATAATTTTTTTTACAGTTAAACGTTAAAAAAAAAATATATAATTTTAATTAATTTATTTTACATGCATTTCCAATACGGACGCATTTTAGCAAATAAATAAAAAATGAAATGCGTATATTTTCAGAAAAAATATAAATCATAGAGTAAGTAATTATAGATAGAATCATGATTAATTTAATAAATAAAATATGTTTTCATTATTCAGTAAAATCGTTTGCACAGATGACACTTAAACATTTTAAAAGAATTGTATTATGGATTTTTTTTTTTTTTTTTTTTTTTTTTTTTTTGTAAAGTGGCAACAAAAGAATTGTAAACAAATAAAATTGATTGTTAAATATGTTATATAAATGAAAAATAAGAATTGCGTGAACTTGTTGCCTCGATTCAAGCTCTTTATAAATGTACGAAAGGAAAAATTGGCCGATTCAGAAATGACAAATGGACTTCAACCATTTCTTACTTTATCATTTGTATCGAAAGTAATGTTACGTTCTTATTTGTGGACCGAAAGGGGTTTAATGAACGGGACTTTAAACTTTGTTGCACGTATTAAAGAAAATCACAAGCCACCAGACCAGATATCGCGAATAATCGTGGATAAATTTGAATACTATAGTAATTTAACTTATAAGAATTGGTGCGTACCAATTTCCCCAATAATTGAATTCTGGAAAAATGGAAGCATAAATTGCTCAAGGAAATAATTTCTTCTGCAGTTATCTTTTGCTGTTACAATTTATAAATCCAAGGTTTAACATTAGATGAAGCAGTTGCAGATATTGAGGATATATAGGCACCAGTTGGCTTAAAAATGTACGTAACGTTGTCAAGAGTGAAAATCCTTCAAAATTAAGCATTCAATAGAAATTTTCCTTACGAAAAATTCTACAATATCAAAAATTCTCATGCACTAACATGTATAAAAACGAAGAAATGAGAATAAAAAGTTTTACAGTTAAAAATTCATAATATCAACGAGAGCAGATTTCAAATGTTTTTCCAGAAAATAGAATTTTGAAGAAGTAACTTTCTTCAAGCTCTCTTTAAATATATTATTCTAAAATAGCTATCAAAGATTATTTGATGTTAATTACAAAGATTGGAAACATGCATATTTCAAACAACTTTAAAAAACACCAGTGGCTACAAGAAATTGTAAAATTCTTTAAAAGAATTTTTAGTTGAAAATTTAAAAATATTTTGTAAAAGTTTGCTTCGAAAATATTTTTTATGCCAGTCTTACATCATAAATAAAAAATTCCTAGGAAATTGATAGTTATTTGACTGAACTTACATTTGTAGAATTAAAATGTGCCAAAACATAAAATAACGTTTTTGTTTAATAAAGATGCAAAAATAATATTAAAAAATATTGTTACTTTCAAATATATGCTTTATAAACCAATGCTTCGCGAATCCAAACAAAGTATGGCTTTTGCTAGTTTATTAATGATTCAGCATTTTAAACTTTGTTTAAACAGTTTTTTTTTCGTTTCTTGAAATTTAAAATTTTATTTATATCTCCGCTATTTTTTTTTTTTCATTATATAAAAGTTTTTGAAAAATTTGAAATTTGAGAATTTTTTTAAATAATTTGATTTGAATATTTTTAACTTTATTAAAATAGATAAGTTCCTTTTATAATTATTTTAAAATTAAATTTGTTGGTCTACCGTTTGCCTAAAAATTTATTAATTAATTAACAATTTGGATATATTAGGATAAGTTATTTTGAAAGAAACATTATAGAATCCATTTGTGCAATCTGCAATCACGCTTACCCACTTGTTATTCCTTCACAAATCGTTGTATCAGAATGTCACATTTCTCTATGCTTTAACTGACCTCTGAAAATAATGTTCCTTTCGGAAGATACTATTAATATTTTTCTGGATTTTTATGCAAAGTACTAAGTTTTAATAGAGTTTAACATTCATAAATTTTATTCATATTTATTTGATATCTAATTTAAAATTATTTTATATAAATTTACTTCATTAAATTATTAATTTTGATCTCAGAAAAATGAAATAGAAAAAACTTTTAAAAATTATCAGTACCCAAATTCAAGGGACCGTACATACGCTGAAAAAAATCCACCTTCAGCAACCGCCATTTTCATATCAGCACTCAGGTGTTTTCAATCATATTACGTATTACATGGATTAAACATTAATATTCCTAGACCCATCACAAAGAAATTTTAAATAAAATTTCAACTTTACAATTTTTGGAACTGCAAAATTTTCAACTTCTTAACATCGCACATTTTAAATTTTTACACCGTTGCGTAGAGAAAAAAAAATGCACTTTTTAATGATATTTATTTGAAATCTCTATAACAATTTGTTTTTAAATTATTATTATTTTTTAAGTTTTTATTACTCTTTTTGTTCATTGTGGCAACAGAAGTATTAAGTTTTTGGACAATAAACTTGGACCAATTAGAAAACGAATAAAATAAAAAAATCGAAGTATTCCATTTTTGAACATTAAACTTGGACCAATCAGGAAACGAATAAAATTAAATAAGTTGCAAGAATTCAATTAATTAAAAGATTTAGATATACTTTAGATTTCCCAATTCTCTATCGAGAACAACAACTATTTTTCAAAAAAAAAAAAAAAAAAAAAAAAAAAAAAAAAAAAAAAAAGGATTGTTAGGTAAGGAAAAATTTAACAATATCGTTGAAACACATGTTGTACATAAAAACTGAATGTAAAGCTAAACAATATCAAACTTGTAATCATCATGTTCTTAACTTTTTCTTTTTCAGTATTATAGAAAGTATACATTTTAAAAGAGATAATCATATTCTAAAAACTCATAATGTTATTAAAATAAATAAATTAAAAAAATACTTAATTATTTAAAAAATTTCAAATGTATTTAATTTTATTTTTCTGCTTTACAGTTCTCGGAGCTGACTTCACAAAAAATGGGCTCGGTGAAGACATAAATTCTTCAAATAAAAAGAAAAAGAAGAAAAGAAGACACAGGTAATAGCCAAAATAAAGAAGTAACTTTGATTTTTTTTTTCTTTTTCAGATAATTATAAGTTAAAGCCATTGTCGTATAAGTGTGCTGGAGTATTAACCCCTAATAACGCCAAGTGCTAATATTACACATAATTATGAATGGATCCGGGAGTTAGTACCTACGGGCTCTACGCAGAAGGGCTTTGAGTCATCTGAATCACAATCAACCGTTAAAAGTTAGTAGACCTTAGTAGTATTTGTAGACCTTATCGCTGGAAAAAGCACGTAGTAGTGAAAGACCGATCTAAAATTCGCGAGGTAATTTCTGTGATCTCAAGATATGTTGCCTATGAAAATTATATATTTATTAGGAAATACTTAGTTTATTACATAAATTTGCAGTCTCTTCCATGTATTTTCAAAATGCTGTGGAAGATTTCGGATGTGTTCGACAGGTAGTTTTTAATTTAAAATATATACTGCGTAGTACGTTATATCGAGGTAATAATATCATCTACTGGTATTATTCCGATTGATTCTTTTCAATACTGGAACCATACGAAGTCGGTATATTTTTTATTCTATGCACGAGAGAGCATTATTGTTTATTTTTAAAACCAAAAAGAATGCAGAAAAATTTATATGTTCTAACTGATGCTAATTTTTTCATGTCAGAAGAATGAAATACTTTTAAATCGTAACTATTTATTTAAAGTGTTATTTATTATAAAGCTATATTTTATTGACTTCTCTTTATCTGAATCAATAAAGTATGCTAAAAAAAATGTAACCAGTTTGTATATAACTTCAAACAAAAGAAATAAATTTCGAAAAAAAAAAAAAAATCGACAATAACGATATTATTACTAAGGGGGGAGGGGGGAGATTCGAAAGATGATAACGTATGATATCGGAAGAGGAAGAGGGGGTCCAAAGTTATCAAAAAGTTCATAACGTTATATAAATTACTATATATCATCATTTATTATATATCATTATATATTATCATTATTATATATCAAATGATTATTATTGTATTTTGATATCATAATTAATGGTAAATCAGAGCAATATTTTCAATTTCTAGGACTGTAGAGTATGTATCTTTAGAACTGAACTATTTACATGTCATTATTCTATTTTATTTTACAGTTTTGTTTGAATGGTGTTATTGCTATATCAAGTGGGTAATAATGCTAAATATCATTGGTCAAGAAATCACGCCATTACATTTTATGAATACATCTTTACTAAAATATACTTTCTTGTATATACATAGTCAATAAGTTGCTGCATCAAAGACTGTAATTGATTGATAAAGAAATTCTTAAACTAAGCTCTGAAAATGGGTGTAGAACCTTAACTTCATGACACCTTACGTAAAAATAAATAAAAAATAAATAAATAAGACACAATTGAAAAAAATAATAAAAATGTCAAAAAGAAAAAAAAATTCAAAAAGTGATAAAATTTAAACTTATGAATTAACTTTTATTAAATGGATCGTGTACCCTTAAATTGGCTAAAATGCATACATTTTTCAGTTTACTAGACAAAACTTCATTCAAAACAGAATTTACGGTAAAGCTCTACCCATATGACTCAAAGACTGGAAATTTTTGAAGCGATTTTATTTAGGACGATTACAGTCTGCGATGTTTTATTTATTTATTTATTTTTAATTTTCGATAGATTATGTATTTTTTTACGCCAAATTTTGGCTTATGCACGACTTCGCTTCCGGCAGACATGGATGATTAGATTCCCCTACTACTCTTCCATAAAATAAAGGGATTTTTCTTGTATTCGATGACTTAGGGTTTTATGCGGTCGGCTCTTGGACTATTAGTAGTGATATAGTTATGAATGTCGAAATTTATTTCTTTTGTTTGGAGTGATATACAAACTAGTTACATTTATTTTTGGCTTTATTGATTCAAATGACGAGACGTCAATAAAATATCACTTTCTATTAAAAAACTCTTTAAATAAATAGTTACGGTACTATTCTTTTATCCCGCGACCAAAATACTATCGCCAAATTATAAGATTAAATGCCAATAATGAATGATCGTGAATGTCAATTGAATGACATTAAATGCGATACGCGTGTTTAAAACGTTATTAAGTGATTTTTATTTCGATTTTTTATTTGTATTTATTAATATTCTACTAATTATTTGTTTATTATTATTATTATTATTATTTAAAATAAAAATTACGTCAATATGTATAATTTGACTATTAGTTTGTCGATTTGTATAATTTGGCGAAATTGATCGACGGGATAACAGAGTAGTACCATAGTTACTATTTAAAAATATATTATAACAGCTTTTCGTTACCTGATGCATTCAATAGCTATACTGTCTTGTTGCACTTGCCCAGCACGGAAGAAGAGGAAGGGGGAATAGAAATTCTTATCAACAAACTAAGTGGGACAATATTATTTCTCTTTCCCTTTTATTTATTATTAATATTAAACACAAGCTTCAATACATGTCTTTACATATTGTTTCTCGAACAGTGATTATACATGCATATACAAATGACAGAAGAATAGGAATGTCAAACGTGAGGTATTCCATGTTTCAGAATTAGATAATTTTATAATGATTTAGTGATTTTAATAATAACTTTGCATTTTCATAAAAAAATAGGACTAAAATAATATAACATACTATTTTAATCAAAAGCCATGTTACAAAAAAAAAAAAAAAAAAAAAAAAAAAAAAAAACTTTTATTGTATCAAAAATGATATCGATATTAAAAGATAGTCCCCCCCCCCTCTCCCTAAAGATATCTTGCAATATCAAGTGCCAATCCTCCCTCCCCCCTAAAATGACAACGTTGTATTTGCACAGCCTCTTAAACACACCTTTAAATTAATTATATTTGTTTAAATGGTATTTTGAGATTTTATGCAAGAGAATTTAATAATATTTTTTAAATTACAAAAGTTTGAGTGCACTTGTATTTCAAAGGTATCTATCTGACTTTAGCGTTTTCTAAAATAAACAGCTCGTAAAAAAATGTCACACATTGACTAATATTATGTTTACTCAGCACTTATATTTCGTACATTATTCCAGTTATTTTCCCGTCATTTTTTTTTTTCCTCTGATAATTATAAAATAACGATTTAAGGATCATTTAATCATGAATTAAAAAAGAAAAAGTTAATACACCATGCTTTGAAAATATATGTGTAAAAAAGTTTTCTTTTGTATAAAATAACTCTATAACTAAATAAATCGAATTAACGTGAGGCAAAATAAATTCTGGCATAAAAAAAAATAACTTTTACAATGTTGGAAATAATGAAATAAACATTAACAAAAGAAAAAAACTATAGTTTTTTTTATGTTAAAAAATCTGCAATTATTTTACAGAACATACCTTAAACTCAGATGAATTTAAGGATTATTTGAAATTTGCGAATAAGTAAGCTGATCAAAAAATTTATATTTAAGATGTTTCAGTGTTTTGAAAATGAATTTTTGTTAAATGCTTAATGAATATTCTTAATTCTAAATTAATCTAAAAAAGTAATATACTTTAAACTCTTTTTTGTGCACCTTCCTAGGACGAAGCCGTAGAGAATTTAGAAAATAAATTTAAACACATTGAGTTTCATAAAGCTTTTCAGGATAAACTATATGTACAAAGCGTGATATTAATGATTTCAAACTATTTGTAAATATCTTTCTATTACTGACCATTATTAAAAATGGTTAACTAACCCTTAAATCACCAAGAAAATAAAACAAAGTTATTTCTTTGGCTCCAAAGAATGAAGGGAAAAAATCTTCAAATTACTTAAAAGAATTTGGCAACTGTGAGTTAGTAAATTAAATAATCACGAGAAAAAAAAACGTTTATAAAACTACGAAAAAGAATAAGAAAAAAAAAATACTTATCAGCAACCAATTAACAACAGTTTTTCTTTCTTTTTTTCTTACTTTTTTTTTTTTTTTTTTTTTTTTTGTAAAATTTTTACATTATTTGTACGAACCAATAGGAAACTAGAATTGCCATAAGATTATTGTATCTTCAAAATAAGTAAACTAGTCAGAGAAATTTTTATCATTATTTAAAAGGTTTCATTATTTTCAAAACGTATTTTTATTAAATTACGCCAGGTGTTTAATGAATATTTTTAATCCCAAATTAATCTAAAAATGTGATTTACGTTGCATCCCCTGTCCGCGAATCTCATTTAAACGAAACAGTAAAATATTTAGAAAATAAATTTAAAAGCCTTAAATATTTTTAATTACAACCGTAGCTATGAAAAAGAAAATCGCCTGCCTTTTCACGATAAACTATAAAATTTGCAAGAAGGAAAACAAGAAGAAAAGAAAGGAAAACAACAGAAGGAAAGAAAGTTAGATGGAAAACAATAAACGAAAAGTTCGCTGATAATTTTTAACGTAAGCTATTCTGTGTTTATTTCTATAAGTAGATTGTTTTAGAATTAAGGATAGAATTATAAAGGTTAATTGAAACATGTAAATTAGTATGCTATTCAGAAATTTTCTAATATATTTAGGATGTTTTGTTGTTTTCAAAATGCTTCTTTATTTAATTACACTAAATGCTTAAGAAAATCATCTCTTAATTCCAAATTAATCTGAAAAAGTAATTTACGTTAAACTCCTGTTCCCCCCGTCTTCTCGAGGCGAAACATTAAAGAATTTAGAAAATAATTTTAAACACCTTGAACATCTTAATTACAAACGTAGCTGCGTTGAAAAAGCATCGTCTGCCTTTTCACGGTAAACTATACAAAGCGAGAGATTAATGATTTTAAAACTCTTCTAAATATCTTTTTAAAAAAACTTTTCATTTTTCAGCAAAGAATAGCTATTATGATCTCAAGCTGGCTTTCCCCCTTTATATTATTAATCATTTGGAAGACATTATTTCAACAAAAGTGGGTTTATTTCGTTTTATTGCGTAAATAATAGTCACGAAAAGCCTTCCACGCGTAGAACTGTTCGCATGTTAATTTAGCTAAAAGTGCCAGAAGTGAAATGCGGACATAATAGCGAAACGATTGTGTACTTTTGCATATTACTTTCCTGAAATTTGTGTAAGTAACGGAAAATTTGGTGAGTGAGTATTACGAAGGAAATAATACAAGACTGAAATTGTAGATTTAATTATTTTAATGGTATAGAATAGAGTAGAATTTTTTTTTTCAATCAGTGTCTGTATCTAAAAGATATTAAAGTGGGATGTTTTTATTAAAACATATACATGCAAAG
Organism: Maratus speculifer; assembly: GCA_964019185.1. Lineage (NCBI taxonomy): Eukaryota > Metazoa > Arthropoda > Arachnida > Araneae > Salticidae > Maratus > Maratus speculifer. The sequence goes on from OZ025296.1 coordinate 41,852,578, forward strand.
CAAGTACTGCTACATTTTTTTTTCGGAATTTGTGTTAAGTAAAATGTGTTATAGATGTAAAATTTGAGAAAATAATAAAGTAATTTGCTTTCTTACCTGCGCTGCTTTAAAAGCCTTTTTTAACTATTAATAATATAATTTTGAAAATAGGATATCTTGATTTTTAAAATCTCATTATAAATTGTTTAAAAAAATCATATTTCCCTAACAGAAAATTCTAGGAGAATTAAATTAAAGGAAAATTACTTAAGACCCTTTCCTACTCCTCCCCAAGGAATAAACGGCTTAAAATGAAGCAACAACGGGATATTATTTAATGTGTATATATATTTTTAAGGTACCTCACAATGTTTGAAAATTTTAATTTCTTTTAATTTTGTTAATAAAACAAAAATAAATGCAATACTGATTATTTCAAATACATAAGATAAACATCAAACATGCCAGTAATGCACTGTAAAAAAAATTCAAGAGGTTACTAAAATTTTTTTAGTAAATTTGTATTCCACAGAATTTTTTAGTAACCATTACAAACTTTTTTTTTTTGCAAGCGAAACAAGCATTTCTTTTGTAAACTAAACAAAAGAATTTTTTGTATAACTAACTTAAAAATTTTTAGTATGAGCCGCCAAGTAAATTTTAGTAACAGCTCCAAAATTATTTTTAATAACCATTACGTGGGCCCGAAGGGCAGGAGTTTCCTTCGAGCTGCATCCAGACTTCTGAAGCGGAAGATACTCGGCAAAACCGCAATAGATGGCAGCACCAAACATTGCTACTGCTCCGACAGTATATTCATAATCCCTTTATTAACGAGCACTTACACTACATATATTCGGGGCGTATTTGGCAGGGGCCAGTATCGAACCCGGGACCTTTTAGCCTGGAGTCCGTCACTATAACCACTATGCTATCGAGGCCACACCAAGGGAGTTTTAGTAATAGCTACTAAAAATATAAAATTATTAACTCTTATTCGTTGCTAACTTTTTTCTAGTAATTCTTACAGATTTTCTTGTAACCGACTAAGATTACTAAAAATTTTTTAGTAATTACAAGGATCACTAAAAATTTTTAAGTAGATCGATACTTTTTTTTTTACAGCGTGGATACCTTATGAGATTTCTTTAAATTATAGTTTTAATTAACAGTTATAACCGCGGCCTTACTTTAATAATCAGGACAGTAATGGATTTGTTTAAAACATAATTTTAATTAAGAGTTATAACCAAGGTTTTACAAATTCGATAAAATCTAGTAGCAAGCAAAAAATTATAGTCGCATGTAAAAAATATTTATCATCCTCCCTATTCACCGTGATTGATTATCAAAAGCGTAAATTTATTTATGAATAAATCGAGAAAAAAGTAACAAGTATTGTTTAGAATTATTAAAATTATGTACTATTGTAAATTATTTAACTAATAATAATTAAAAAAATTAATATAAACTAAGCTTTCTGGTAAAATTTATCAAAATTTTGCATATCTGGCAAGAATAAAAGAAGAAAGAAAGAAAGAAAGCAATGTATATAAGCATATATATTGTAATTAGCTGAATTAACTGTGCGTTCGTAAAAAGCTGATTGCCAAATGTTTCAAAATGTCGTATTCAGTTCTAAGAAAATTAAAATCTGATGAGGGGGCATCAATGAAATAATAAAGCAAAAAAAAAAACATTTTTTTCCCTCGCTACATGTTTTCTATCAAAGTCAGTAAAATAATTTTGATTTTGTTATTTTAAAATTTGCATCTAATATATATATATATATATATATATATATATATATATATATATATATATATATATATATATATATATATATTTGCCTTGTTGAAAATAAAACTTAAAAATATTTTTTGCTTGAATATAATTTCCAAGTTTACTTCTTAATATTTTGTAACTCTATAACTTCTGTTATAATGCGACATCTTATAAGATTTAAATTTAGCATTGTATCCAAAATGAGTAACAGATGCTGCTCTTGATTCTCATTGATCAATTATGCAATGTGTGCGGTGCATACACAGGTGCCACGATAAGAAAGGCCGGAAGTATTTTAAGCGCGGAAGAAATATATATATATAAAAGAAAAATATCTATACATTATTCTTTAATTTGGTTAATATTAATTATTCATAAAATTTTAATTTTATACAGAGTCATTCATAACTATACGCCAAAAATGTAAAGGCAAATAAAGGGGACCTAAGTAAGCATATTTCGTACAGGAATGTGCCTGCGGAAATGTAGCGTTGAAGCAATAGATGGCGCTGTCGAGTTCGATGGATATAAGTACTTCGCTGGCTTGAATTGTCATTCTCCGCACAGATTTTGTGCAACCTGCACCGTTACACTAATGCGAAGCTTGGCATTTTCTGTATGGATCTGCACAATGAAATGAATGTACATGGAACGCTCAAAGGATTACATGGAACGATTCTCTGCTAAGAATCTGCTGAATTGCCAATTATTTGAGTTTCTTCATCGAGAGTTGTGCGCGAGTGGATAATTTTATGCTTCGAGGCATGATATATGCAATGGAATGTGTGCAATGAATATGTGCATGATATGTGCAGAATTCCTGCACTGGAAGGAGTAGTACTACGGGCAGTAGAGTATAGTCCTTCAACACGGTCGAGAGGTGTTGGACATGCACTGGATGAGAGCCAATTTCTTGGATAGCAACAAATACATGAAAAGTATGTCGCCAAGCTTCTTATTTGTATAAAGATGCATGTTGATGGTAATCCGCGAGGGTAATGACGTTTGAAGTCAGCGAAAGCACTTTCAATAAAGGCCCTCTATTTTTTCAACGCTGCATTTCTGCATCCACATTCCTCTACGAAAACTGCTTTTTTAAGTCCCCTCTATCTACCTTTACATTTTTGACACATAGTTTTTAACCCCCGAGTAGATTTATTTGGAATGAGTTCAAATAAATTCTTTAAAAGTTGTTTTTATTTAATTGTTTTTACTATATTTCAAAGTTTATAAAATTATAGGAACAATTATAAAAACTCATAACTTGAATCCGTTTGCAGCTAAAAAATGGAACCTTTATTTTAAAAAGATTTTTATTCGGCCATACCTGATATATCTTCAAAATGCAGAATATACGAAGCGTAATCTAAAGTACGGTATGGTCATAGTACTCGACTTTTTTAAAAATAAATTTACGACAATATTGCATGATCGAGGAATTTCGGCAAAAAAGCTATTAATAGCTGAATGTATGTAAAATAATAATTACAGTTTTATTTATTTATTTATTTATTTATTTTTTAATATTTTAGTAGGAATTTGCAGCCATGATGAAGAAATTTACTAGAAATATTATTATTTTAAAATAGTGGTGAAAATAAAATATAAAGACAGATGCCAGTGACAAATGTGTAAAGCAATAAGCTGCATAGGCGTTTTTAAGTTTAAAAAAAAGTAATAGGTAATTGATGGATCGATGAATAAGTTTCATAAGAGTATTTAAGTTATTAGTTTTCTTTCTCCCCTCCTCCTTTTTTTATATATATATAGTGGCAGATAATCGATGAATCGTACCTTATTGTCACGACATTCTTGCTTTTGTATATTCATATACGAATGAATATATATATATATATATATATATATATATATATATATATATATATATATATATATATATATATATATATATATATATATATATATATATATATATATATATATACATTGACACTTAGGAATCAGAATCTTTACCTTCAACAAACAGTGACCCCCTGAATGTACTTTTTTTCTTTTTTTCTTAATCGAAGTGTCACTCTATATCAACGTTTACAAATAACTCATCGAGAGTAGAACAAATATTTAGTTGAAAACACTCGCCTCAGCCAATTGTTACTTTATAAGCGAATTCTACGTTGGTTGAACCTTATTGATAAACGCAGTGTAATTCGGTTAATGAAGACCAAGGGGTCTAAACATTTGCACGCTATTATATAAATTTAAGATAGTTATGTAAAAGTTTGTGTTCCAAGAAAATGTAAATGTTAAGTTATTAAAACTTAAAGAGTGATTATTCATAGAAGAAGTCTTTGTGATTCTGATTATTTTGTTTAAGCGCATAACTCGTTTACATGTTTGTTAAATTTATGATTTATATATTTATTTGTGTATGTGTGATGTTTTATTTTTGTTTGAAAAGTTTTATTACAAAATATTACATGGAAACAAAAAATTCGGAATTATTTATACTTTCTTTTAAGTATAAACACGGAGATTTAAAATATTAAAGTTTGAAAATTATTTTAAAAATCATTTTTAAAAACAGTAACTAAAGAGAAACTTTTCAATGAAACTGTATTCAGAAGTATTTTTTTATGTAATCGGCTGTCTAAATTTCAATTTGTGCAATGTTGAAAAGTTAAAAAAATTACTTTAAAAGGAATTTTTTTTTTTCATTTCGTTGCCACCGTCAATATTACGTTAATACTACTCGCGGACAGGTTTTTGTTTTATACTATTAAATATTAAAAATATGAGAGTACTCAATACTTTGGTAAAGGTTTTGTATTTTAATTTCAACCATCTTATAGCGAAAGCGAATAATTTTTGAATCCCCCCGGTTACCTTTCGTTCCAGGCAGTCATTGTTTCGTGGGGTGAGTTAGTCCCCCCTGCCAATCAATAGATTTTCTAATTGCCGTCAACGTGTCACAAATTTCGCATTCTCTATTGACCCAGTGGGGAGATAATTAAAATGGTGGCCTCTTTCTCCTCGAGATTTGTTGTCACCCGCGCATCGCGGCCCCTGTTTGCTTTGCTGTACACGGAAAAGGGAACCCGTGTTTGCACAGTGTGCTAGAAACACACCTGTGAGTGCCAGGCAACATATGACTCAAATTTTCTCTGCGTAAAAGATAGAGAAAATTAACAGTTTTATGCAGAGTGTATATACACTCTCACACATGCACATTTTATTCGCAAAATAATAGCAGGATGTACAGTATTTCATATCTTTTTTATTTTTATTTTTTTAAACGTCACTTAAAGGGGATAATAGCAAAAGATGAACTAAATACAAAAGACCTATAAACAAACTAGTAAGCTAGTCAGATGTAGTAATGGCAAAGCTTTTTTCTATCTTATGCATGTTAATACTTCCTGAAAAGTGCAGCATTACAGCGCCACCGGTTAGATGATTTGAACCAAAATCTAGTCAACAACAACTTATGACAACTTATTACTGACTCTGAAGTTTGATGAAAATTCATGCGTTTGTTTTTGAGATAGAGCTATTGCAAATAATAATAATAATAATAATAATAATAATAATAAATAAATAAATAAATCTTCACAACAGCGCCATACGTTCAGTGACGTACACCAAAAACTAATCAAGATCAATTTTTTATCAGGTACTAACTGAATCTGAAGTTTGATGAAAATCCATGCATTACCTTTTGAGATACATTTATTGTAAAATCGTGAAAAATTCAGTATAGCAGCGCCATCTGTAGAGTGATTTACACCAAAACATAAACAACACTAATTTATATCAGAAACTAACTGAATTTCAAGTTTTAGAAAATTTCGTGGATTAGTTCTTGAGATAGAGCTATTGTGATAATCAGGAATAGTGAACCATGACAGCGCCACCTGTTGAGCGATTTGCACCAAAACGTAATCATCATCATGTTACATCAAGTACGAATTAAATATAAAGCTTTATGAAAATTTTTGTTCTTGAGATATAGCTATTGTGGAAATTGCAAATAATGCATCATAGCAACACCACTTGTTGATCGATATACTCCAAATCTTATCAGATCTAGTTTATATTAAGGTCTAACAGAGTTTAAAGTTTTGTGAAACTCCGTGCATTAGTTCTTGAGATAGTGCGTCTACAAACTTTTTGTCACATTCAGACAGACTGACAGGCAGGCAGACTCACACAGGCATTTTTTTAAAAACATCTTTTTCCAGTTCTCTGAACCCTAAAATATGTAAATCCGTTGAAAACCGGATTTAGAAAATTTTCCCGAATCCAATGTTTTTCTCTTGTAAAGATAGAAAAAAATAAAAATTCATAGGGTAGTCCCAATTGAAAATTATTTTTACACGATACCTAAATATTGAAATGTTTTTTGTTCCTTATTTTCACAAATAAAAGTTTCTGAAAATATTCATAGCTTAAAATTCTAAAATAAAATTTAGAGATTTAAACAAAATTATGGATGCACCCTTGCTGCAACTTTTATTATATATTTCCCTAATCATAAATAATTCCATCATTTTGGCGTACACAAAGCTGCTTTAAAATTAACATATATTTGATAAGTAAAATATGAATGAAATCAATCTTATATGTAGTGCTGGAAATTTTTAGGAACACCAAGAAAAACAGTATAGCTCAAACTTAAATGGAAAATCAATATCATCGCAAAATTATACACATAAAGTTATACAAGTTTCGTTACTTGATTTAAATTACAATAATATGTTAAAAAAAAAAAAAAAAAAAAAAAATATATATATATATATATAGATAATACAACTGGTGGAAAAAAAGTTTAGGACCTTTATATGTATTAAATTTACCCACGTACATGATTTGTACATTAATCTTTGGTACTTTTTTTATTGCTCCTTAACATGAATGACTTCAAAAAGACACTTTGAGAAGGATTTGGACAGTTTTTACATGTGAAAATGGGTATTTGTTTTCCTATTTCCAAAATGGCTGCTTTCAATTCAACATTTGTATCGAACTTGTAAAAAGAAATACTATTTAACTTTTGTCATGGAAATAAGTTTACATATTATATCAGATATACTCGAATGTGTTTGAATTCAAGATATATAACTCTTTTTGGAAGTTTATTCTAAGCAACAAATTAGTGTACAGTCTTAAATTAAATTTGATAATTTTTATAAAAATCTTGACTAAAATTAAGTAAGATATAAAATATCCTTTTCTTTTCTTTAAAAAAAAAGGAAAAGAAAAGAAAAAGATATTTTATATCTTACTTAATTTTAATCAAAGTGCGGAAAATGCACGCTTACGAGTAAAATAAATATCGTTTGTTTTTGATAATTCGTCATGGCAACAGCAGCAACATAATATAACCAAGTGAAAACCAAGAATGCCAAAATGAGATTTATAGAAAAAAATTCATCTTAATTAAATAAATATTTCTATTTTCTGTTATTGAATGTTTATTTGTGTGAAAATGTTTGTTCTCATATGAACTGTTACTTTCATGTAGAACAATATTCACAAGTTATCAGTTAGAAGAGCTAGAGAAAGCCTTCAAAGACGCCCATTATCCAGACGTTTATGCGAGGGAGATGCTTTCGCTTAAAACTGACCTGCCAGAGGACAGAATACAGGTGAGATATAGGAATGATTTTATACTTTTTACATTCTCTTTTATTTATCTTAATCCACTTTATTAAAGAAGGCATTTATAAATCTATTTTTCAACCACTTTCTGATTATTTTAAATGTATAAAAATTATGCTCTCAGTGTGTTTCCAATAACAATACAATAAATACTTCTATATTTTTACAATTTCATTTTTTTTATAAACTAATAGAATAGTAAGCAATATGAATCAAAGTTCATAGTAAATTTTATTATTTAAAAAGTGCTAAATATTAAAAGTTTTAATCATTAAAATATTACAAGATGTTAAAAAATCATCGATGTCAAGACGTTAAAACCCGAGCTCTTTCAGCTAACCATTAGTCGTCTTCAGGGGAACTGTTATGACTTGAAAGATATATGCTGGTTATATATTAGGAGGGTGAAACCAAAAACGACAAAAGGTAGGGAGGGAAGGAAGAAATTAGGGTGGTTTCCATAGAAATCTAAAAAAAATGACAAAAATATTTTTTGTCGTTTTTGGTTTCACCCCCTGATATATAACCAGCTTTTATCTTTCAAGTCACAACAGTTCCTCTGAAGACGGCTAATGGTTAGCTGAAAGCGCTAGGATTACAACATCTTGTCATCGATGTTTTTTAACATTTTGTATATTGTTTAAAAATAAACAATGTTGCTCTACCTATTTTTTTTTTTTTTTTTTTTTTTTTTTTTTCAAACCTTATATGAGACCAAAAACACTTCCACAATTTTTAAGGAATCGGTTATGTTTAAAAATAATTTGAAAGCATGCACTATTAAGGGAAGGTTGAAATATAATAAAACATTTTTTACCTCGCAAAAAAAATTAAGCAACTCAAAAAAAAAAAAAAAAAAAAAAAAAAAAAAAAGCAGCTCAGAAAATTAGTTTATTTCTCTTCTAAAACAAAAATCAGCAATTGTAAATAATGCTAGAAATTATCTAGTTCTGATATCTAAGTACGATTAATGCAACTATTTTGAAGCCTCCTATGTATTCTAAATGATTTAATGGTATCACTAAACATAAAAAAAAAATTTAAAAAATGCGTCCTTTTTTTTTTTTTTTTTTTTTTTTTTTTTTAATATTGCAATTCGAAGTAGGAGCCACATATGAGGCTTAGGGTGACGAGAGAGTAAAACGCATTTTATCGTTAGCCGCGCGCATATGGGAAAGCGCCTAACATTCTCTTTATGGTGATAACTGTGTACCAGTTGCAACAATAATGGAGCTAATTAAGTATCAAACCACGTTCAGCATTGACTGTGAAACTTCAAAGATGAAATATTTTAAAAACTAAAAAATAGAAATTAATAACAATGTATCAAATTAAGGGTACGATAATTTAAAAATATACGCTCTTTATTGTCCATAAATTATCATGAAACAGATATCCACACATAAAGCTACAAAGAAATAAAAGAGTCATTGAAAATAATATTTTAAAACTAGCATTTTTAGTGATTAGTAAACGAAAAAATTATGAAAAAGTTTGTTATATTCATACATCCTACATAAACTCAAAACACACTCCTTGTAAAACACTTAAAAGATGGTGAAAATATTTAAAAAGAAGTTAAATTACTTTGCTTTATTACTTTACTTCATTTATTTGTTGATACATCCATACATAAGCGATAATAAAATCACTGAAGGTTAAAATTGTATGAATGCAGCTCTTTTATGTCTTCTTCAGATAATGAATAAAATCACAGGCTACTTCAGTAATTAATTGGTCTCTTTATCAGATAAGTAATAGGATATTGTGGTTAACCCAACAATCATGAAAAAATATTTTATGTTGCAATATGTTTTATTTTTGGTGGAGTATTATACTCTCTGTTATGAATCACCAGATGAAGAGAGCTGCTGATTAATTACTCTTGAAACTATAGTAGTGTGGAATATGCTTTTTGTTATTAATCACCTGATGAAGAAAGCTAACTGCTTAATTGCTCTTGAATCTATGTTAGTTTGGATTTTTACTCACAATCTGGGGAAGAAAGATCTACTTCTCTATATTTTCACAATTTGCAGAGTGATTTTATTTAATTAAAAAAAAGTGGTTAGATTAGCTTTTTTTTTTTTTTTTTTTTTTTTTTTTCTCTCTACGTATATTTAAATTTCCTATTAAAAACATAATATGCATCCTTTTCCTTTTAATATCTATTATTTATTTATTTATTTATTTTATTTTATTCAAATAATTCATCAAGAACCGTAATCTTATAAAGCCAGCGGAGAATTTTCGGTTTTAATATTTGTATATACATTTTTTACGCACATACATATACAACACAAAAGACAAAAAATCCAGAAACATGTAAAACAGAAAATGTTCTTCTACAAAAAAGAAAATGAAGGAACACTTGATAGATATTTTTGCTCGATGTTTCAACCAGATCCAATAAAAACAATATCTAAAAAGTATATTTCTACTATTAATTTAAAAAACTTCATTAATTATTGTGTCTGATATGCTGAAAGTATAATAAATAAGAGACTAATTTATGAAAAAAATATATAAAAATTGGACAAAATATTGTATATAAAATAAGAAATTAGCCCCATTACGTATTTATACATATGCGCGAGCACACAGACGCACACGCATTACATCATTATAGGTCTCTATGTTCACATAAAGTCATAGCATATAATTTATTTCAATAATGCATTTCAATGAATGAAATGGTGAAGATAATCAAATTGCGTATTTACTAGAAAAAAATAAAAATAAAAAATATCAAAAAAGTAAAAGATAAAAAATGTATCTGGTAGGAAACGTTTCATGTCATTTCCCTTGCGATGACTAAAAAAAGCTGTTGTAAAATGTACTGCTTGTTCTCCGTGTGTTTTTTCCCTGCCTTGCATGTGAACAATGTACTATCAATCCTCTGGAGGCTTGAGAGCCTGATGAATTGTGCATTTTCTGGTGTACAATAGCCATTAAGTAATTGGCTTCCACTCTGTTACCTAATTAAAGACGATCTACCGGTTTGTAAGTTTGGCCTCTATCGTTGACGCCCCTACCTGCATTTCCCCCTGTTATTCTCTACCCCCCCCCCTCCCTCCCTCTATTTCGATCTCTGTCTATTTTTCCGCTTGTGGAATGATAATGTTTAGCTTCGTGATGGAAATTTTAAAATTGAGGTATCATGCCACGGTGTGTTTCTATCCAAATAAGACATTAAATAATAAAAAATATATATTTTTATACAGGGTAGCTAAAAAAAAAAAAAAAAAAAAAAAAAAAAAAAAATGATTGGCCAAACTTTAAGAGGCGCTATTGTAAACTACAAGTACTGATGGTCAGAATGAAGATTTAATGAATCATTCGGGCATGCGCAAGAGCACAGTTGCCACCATTTGTCTTTTTGAAATTCAGACCAGATCAGAGAATTAGACCAGAAAATTTGTATAACGAAACAATTTTTATATTTTAGTTAGAATTCATTAAAGAAAATCATAAATTGTGTTTTTGCACGTGTCCGCCAACATTTGTCTTTCTGAAGTTCAATTTCTACTAGAAATTTTGTATCAAAAAACATTTTACATAATTTAAGTAGAATTTTGTTTAACCCCATGGGGACGAGCGACACGTATACGTGCCACAAAAAGGCTTAAGAATCGCTGTTTTTCCCCACCAATAAAATTATACCGTAAAATTTGCCTTGTTTGATCGGAGCATTTTCTCGATGTAACAAAGCACAAATTTCTGTTTTCAAAAACCGGTGGCAAAACATTTAAAATTCCGTAAACAGCTCCCGTCGCGAAGGGGTTAAGGAACTTATAAAGATTATTTTTGTCTTCGAAATTTCTAAGGGTAATTGATTTAACCCCCTTAACTGGTAATTTCTTTTCCGTTCGATAAATTGAAAATAACGGATTCGCACCACTATTTTTTAAATAAAATATTCGTAACATGTAGTTTAAACATTTTCGCCTTTAAATAGTATGTTTTTTTAAATAGTGATGGCAAAAACTTTAAATGATTAACTGAGCAAATTCGTCTTGCCCGAACCTCGTAGGGGCAAATCAGTTGAGGGGCTAAAAAATACGAAGGTTGACAACTATGATTTTGTTTCTCTCTCTTTCTTTCTCTCTCTCTCTCTCTCTTATTAGCTTTTTTATGATACTTGATAAAAATATATACAAATGTTGGAAACTACGTTTTTATGTTTTTTCTTTTTAAAATTCAATTTCCACCAGAAATTTTGTATCTAAGAACATTTTTCATATTTTGGTTAGAATTCATTTAAGATTATAGTAGTTTACTAACTGCGGCTATACCATTAATTATAGTAGTTTTCTAACTACAGCTATACCATTATTGTAAACCAAGTATTCTAATGTAAATATCCTGGAACTAAATAAACTACAGTCATGAATTTTTTTTAAATAAGTTTTTCCTGCATGTTTAATACAGTTACTTTTCTTTTGTTACATAATAAATCTAGAAAATGTTTTTTTTTTTTTTTTTTTTTTTTTTTTTAAGAAGAAAAAGTAGATTCTCAGTGTAAAACAGAGGGTTTAGAGAACAAAGTAATAAAGAACAATCGCTCTCTAGCAACAAGAACTCTAGCATATATGTTCGCAGTACACTGCCACGATTAAATATTGATTTAGGGAAGCTTTCAGTTTTTATAGAATAACCTGATTATTTATGCTGAAGATACTTAGATTATATGATATATTTTCAATTCAGTAGTTTTCTTTCATAAATAAAAAATCAGTTTCTTTTTTTCGAGATTTATTTATTAAAATTTAAATAATTGTGTTTTTGTATAATATAAAACTTGCTTAATTTTAATATCCGTGATTTGAATTAAAAGCTAAATGTTTATATATTAAAACTATTCTTTTTCCAAACATAAGACATTTAGAATTAAAATTTTATTAAAAAGCGAAAAAAAAAATCAAAAATATGAACTTGCTTTTTTAAAAACCTTTTAATACGTACCTTCATCATAATTCCATACAAATTCCACTTCATCGAATTTCATCTCCCCCCTTCCCCCTACCCAAGATCTTTCTCTTTGTCCAAAATATTCAAAAATATAATGGCTTCAATTTACTCGCAAAAATGTGATTTCGTTATTCATGTTCATGGCACTTTCACGACAGGATGTCTCAGAAGGTATTAGAATTACCGTGCCAGGGTTTTCCATTTCCCATGACCCATACACATCGCCGCAGAACGCCATTTCTTTAAATTAAATCTCCGATTCGCCGTATATGTGTATCACACGGGAAAAACAAAGCACCACGGGAGCTCGTCAAAGGCCTTATTGATTCGGGCCGCTATTGCAGCCGAAGTGAGGAGGTTATAATTTGATTTAAAATGATATATTTTCCTCCCATCATTTGGGTGGGTTGGCAACCGTTCGGGCATGATTGGATCGGACCCCTAAGTTTATGGAAACGATTGATTAAGTCATTCGTCTGCGGAAGACAACCATGGCATTCGATAGCAAAAGTCCTCTCTCTATTTATTTTTTGTTTCTTTCCTGGGGTTTGTTTTGATATTTGTCGTCGGTATATGAATCGTTAATACGAGTTTCGTTTGTCATTAGTTTACCTAAATCTTTATCGATAACAGTTCTTTGACTCTTTGTTGGTACGATAAGCCATAACGATAAATGATATAAATATAAACGATTCTTGCAATCATATCATGGCATGATTGGACGAATCGTTTATATCATTTATCGCTATCATTTATCGTCCATTCAAGTTATTTTCTGAAATACCCCTTTCACAGACGAGTGCATCCCAGATATAACTTGATTTATTTTATTTTTAAGCGCCATACTAAGTAAAATAATTGATTTTTAGATACATTTTTTGGCAGTTTGAAGTAAAAAACGTAGTTTTCTTCTTTACTGAAATTTCTGCTCTTCTCGAATACATATGAATTGTTACTATGAGTTTGTATTGGCATTAAATTACTTTAAACTTTATTGCCGACAGTTCTTTTACACCACATTGATAAGATTGGAAAAATCATATATAGATTTTCATTCAAAATCTTCGCTCTCAAATAACCCTTTTCAAAGACATGAATCCAAGATATAATAGCAAGTTTTTTTTTTCCCCCTGAGCAAAATTTTTCGTAAGGATCTATATTCATTAGGTGAAATTTCAGATTTTAATTTTTAGAATGTTCAAAAACCCAATTCATTCGTCTGCAGAAGATAGCCATCACATTCAATTGCAAAAGTACCCGGTATTTTTCTATATTTGTCCTCGTGTATGACACTAATTTATCCTAATTTTTATCGATAACAGCTCTATGATTTTGAGTTGACATGATCGGAAGAATTGTTTATATTGTTTATCACTTATCGTTCATTCATGATATTATCTGAAACAATCCTCATGTAAATTCATTAGTTGTCTTTAAATACCGTAATAAGTAATATAATTAATTTTTCCGAGTAAAATTTCAAATTTTAACTTTTCCCATTCACAGGACTTCCAGTGTTTTTGAAATTTTATGCATTTCTTAACATTATTTTTTAAAAGAAAATCTTTATGTTATGCTCAAGAAGAATTCACCTATAAAGATTTATTTATTTATTTATTTCGAAATTCCGAGCAATTAAAAATTTTTAGTAAAGTTGTCATTTAGAAAAAAAAAAATACAAATGTGTATAGAGCTATAAAAGAGCTAGCATTTTTTATTCTGAACTTATAAAAGTATAGTCTTATTCTTATTCTTATTATTTGTATATCTTTTGTATACTAAATAAAATGTAATTTTTTTTTTCTTTCAACTATTGACCGAAAATAAAATAATCATAAAGCAAGTAGGTAAAAAAGGTTTTCTGTTTTTAACATATATTTAAAGACAGTTTAGTTTAAAATATTTTTTAGCTGCCTAAATAGTTTTTAAAGGGTAGGTTCTTTATCTGAAGTTTTGATTCGTGTTTTGTTTTTTTCCATGTTCCACCATTTCTTCAATTTTTTTTTTAAAAGAAGAAAAAAGACATGGTCAGTCGGGGTGGACTTTCAGCACTTCATCGAACTGATGTGAAGTGTCCACTTGAACAGGAAAAAAAACGTTGTATAGTGGACAGTTTAAATAATGACCACTGTTAGGGAAGTTTTTGTCGAAACGAAAGCATGGGAGAGCACGAACGTTTTATTACTAAAGCTAAAAGCTTGTCTTCTTTTCTTCTTCTTTTTATTTATCAAGAAATCGAAAACTTTCTCTTTTTGTTTTTATGTTTGAAAAGCTTAACATGTGTCGTTTTCCAAATTTATTGAACGAATCACTAGGCTTCTTAAACTTCTGCTTCCTGTAATTTGTTCTTACATAAGGTATGAATTGTGTACTTAGCTTTAGTAGAATTTATAATATACTTGAGAACCGAATTTTTTCAAAAGTTGTAAATCTATATTAGGTTTGAAGATTGTTGTAAATTGAAAATTTATTTTAAAATAAGTGCTCATAAAGCTTGAAATGTGTTGAAAGGATTGATTTTCTTTCTTATTTAAAAGACCACACAATTGTATAAAAATAAAAATAAAACGCTTACTTATTTTTAAATAGCTCACATCTTATTAAATAACTTTTTTATATTTTCTGTAATAACTTAAGAATTTTTATATTCATGATCATTGAACAAATCTCATGCGTTTTTAGTAAATGTGAACAAAGTCACCCTAACGATGATGATGTCCAAAGTATTATTAAATTTTATTAATTTCAAATGATTTAGTACGAGAGAAAAAAAGGGGAAAATTACGCTTCTTCTAGTTTTTTTCTATCATAGGTATTTTCATAAATATTACTTCCCTTATTATTTTATATATTCCATTTCTGCAGAGAGCCAGCGGTGTTCATTTCATTCCAAATCTCCTCCCCCCAAATTTCTCCCACCCCGAAATTTGTTGTAGTTTAACACTATTTCTCCCGGTGTCAAATGACGCTTTTTAAGATTTTATATGATGTTATTTTATTTAAATTTTAAAAAATCTGATTAGCACATAAATAAGCCTTCAATTTATTAATTTAGTTTGCGTTTGCTTTAATTAACAAGTTGGAAATTGCACATGAAACGTAGCAAATGAGGTGCGTTCGTACGATAACGAAGTTTTAAAAATATCATTCTCATATATCAATCTCATAAAAATGAAAATAGTTAATTACAATTAAAATGTGCGCTAAACAATGTTCTCCCTATACCATTATGTAACGGAATACTTTTATGTGGCCTTGTAAATCAATAATAAATGTTTTTTGCACCACAGATTATGCAAAATTTATATTATAATATGTACTTTATAGATGCATATGATTTTTTTTTTATGTTCGAATGAGTGTAACACCATTAAAATGCATTTGAAACATTTTCCCCTATTGGCCGTAATGTTACGGAATACTTTTGATTGTCCTTGTAACTGATCTATGTATCTGATTTTCATAAAATTTGAAATGACTCGACAAAATTATGTAATAATTATGTATTTTAAATTTCAAACGATTAACCTATTCGTCGTAATAACTTATCTGAAATAAGTAATGATAATGCTAATTGTTATAGAAGATGTGTGATCAAAAAGAATTTTCGAATCTTTTGCAATACATTAATTGTTAAGTTTAGATTGATAATTTAGGTGTTTTGTCATGTAAGCCTTCAATTCGGAGAAATTATCTGACCATTTCCTTACAATTTTTTTTTTCTGAAATTCTAGAATAGTTTCAGAAAAATGTGTTTAAAACTTCATTCAGAATAAGAGCAAAAAAGAATATGCAAATGTACCAATTATTAGCATTCTGCTGACGCAATTACAGTAAGACTAATAATTGTTGGCAATCAGTACCATCTAATGAAATTGAACATTACATATTAATGCCAGAAAATACGTAGAAGTAACTCGAAATTCGCCTTTTAAAAATAAAGAATAACAATAATGGTAATAAAAACTCTGTCACCATTGCTTTTAATGTATAGTATACGTAAGGTAAATAAACGTTAATTCAAAGTCGAAACTTAATTCAAAATACTTTTGGCTTTATATTTAAATTAATGTATACTTAAATTCATTTCATAGTTAACTTTTCTTTAAAAAAAATGAGATAACTATAATTAAAGTATCGTTATTATTCATGCATGCCAATGCACCCACAAAATTCTTCTTTCATTTTTCATTTTTCACATCAGTGTATGACATTCCTATAAATACCTCTTCATCTGTTTTGCATATATGGCTACTCAGACCAATAATTGTTCATCTTCTTTATACAAACTAGCTTTTGCAGAGGATTTAATCAGCTTAATTGTGTGAAGAAGCATCTGTTTGCTTTTCAAAATTCCAGGTAGATTACCAAATTGGGTCAATTTAACCGGCTTTTTTTTTTCTTACGCGAGGATTCAAAGTAATTAGTTCTAAGTGGTAGCAACACCGTCCCGCGGGACGGCAGTAACAGAGCAATTGCGCTAAAAGGACCCCCTCCTTTTCCTAAGCACACATAATCTGGGGCGTATCTCACCTTTCGTGAATTTCCCCCTTCACCAAGTGTAACACCTTGTTTTCCATAAACATCAGACATGTGTAAAATAAAAAGTAAATTGTGAATGGGCGTTAACGAAATCGGTAGCGCATTTCATAAAAAAAGAGAGGCGGAAAAATTGGGAAAATGAGGGGGAAAAAAAGGTGAAGAAGGTTATTTATTCCATTTTAAGATTAAAAAAAAATACTCTTGAGATTAAAAAAAAAATAAAGTAAAAATTAAATTTATGTTTTTACAGTACATAAAGAATTTTTACGTTTTTAAATACTTCAAGATTTTAATTTGAATTTAAACTACCTTTTGGGTCGATAAGGTAAAAACTGGGGCCTATTTAAGGGCTCATACACAAAATTTTATTTAATATAAGATGGCCCTTTACAAAATTCCTTTTAATAAAATAGGATTTTTCAAAAAAATTCTATTTATAAAACAGGCCCTTCCAAACTTCCTCATATTAAAACGAAAATTTCATTTACAAAATTCATTTACTAAAAGAGGCCTCTTTACAATATTTCTTTTAGGTTCTTTGATAAATTTCCTTTTAACAAAGGTCCTTCACAAATTTTCAACCCATAAAAGCAAACTTTTTATTAATTACTTCTGTTTTGTTTGGTTTGATTTTGAAAAGATATCAATGTATAAATATGGAAACAAAATAAGTTTCCCAAATATATGAAAACCTGTAAAGAAAGATTTTAAAAAAGTTATTAACAAATGCTTAGTTTAGATTTGAGTAAACGCATTTGATCTTTCTAAGCAAATTTTTCACAAAAATACATTAAATTTCACAGGTAAACTTTAGGTTTTCCTAAATCGGATTTCAAAAAAAAAAAAAATTCTACCTATAGCGTTTAAACTTGTTTAGAAATGTAAAAATTTCATAATTTAATGTTTTTTTTTCTTTTTTTCTTTTTCTTTTTTCTTCCCTCTACAGTATAATCTATCTGAAATCTGTTACAAAATCACCGCCATCCATAAATGTTAAAATTATTATGCATTTTTTCATTCATGCACCAAAATGACAAAACATTATTTTTCAGCATGGGGAAGTATTATTTTCTCCACGTATAATAAAGTCAATGTCCCGCTCAGTGACTCATCATCGTTCAGCCCCAACCAGATGAACTTAGAAGCATGAAAATTTGAGGAAACATACTACTTATGACATAAGTAAACACTAAGAAATTTTTTTTTTTAATTCTCCCTCTCCTAAAAGGGGTTAAAATGAGGCTAGAAAATTACAGAGCATGTGGACATATATCAGCAGCCATTTTAGGTAGGGAGTGAAATATCAGAAAATAAATTTTCAAAAAAAATAATTAAACATGTGTTTCAGCAATTTTAGAAATTCCCCTTTTAAAGGAGATAAAAGGAGGGGGGGGGGGTCGAAGCTTTTAGAACATTTGGCCATATCTCAGTAGCCACTTTATATAGGAGCGCAAAATTTTAGAAAATAAATTTATTAAAAAACAATTAAGCACCTGTTTCAGCGATCCGTCTCTCGGCAACTTTCAAACTTTTTCAAAAACCCTCTTGTGATATATAATCGGAAAGTCCTCGGACCATTGTGTTATATTATGAGCCTTTTCCCCTCCCCCAAAGATTCAATTTTCTAACTGAGATTCTAATTAAGCCACATCGAGATTCGACATCATTTTGAAGGTTGAACGAAAGTGAAACTTCTCACAGACTTTCAATTAGTGGGGTCTATTTTAATCCCAGACAATTAGAGGGAACCTCACCTTGGAGGCAGGCTGAAATGGATTTTTTCATCTGACATACCGTTTGAAAGATTTTGGTCTATAGATTACTAAGCAGACACTTCCTATCTACTCCTTTTAAATCCTTTTTTTTTTATCACTAGAGGGCCTTTTAAAATTTTAATTTGTTCATTACTGTTCCATACAATTATCCGAAAATTATGAAAAAAAAAAAATACCTAACAAACCTGAACAGTTTACAGCTCAACGAGCTCATACCAATATCTTACATCACTTATGTCTTATTTTATTAGATAAATGCATATCGATTCAATAGTTCAGTAACTTACATGTAAATTTTATAAATTTGTACAAATTCTATTCTTCTGTAAACTATATGAAATTTTACCCATTTTAAGAGGCGGAAAATGTCAAAATTGCAACAAAGTTTCATTGAAATAATCCATTCAACCGACAAATGAAAAAATAAAAATAAAAATAAAAACAGGAACAAATAAACTTTTGTTTAAAGAAACAGCCATCAAAATCTCTAAATACATTTAGTCAACAAAGTACTTTCCTCCATTATGCAAATTTGCTATTTCTGTCTTTACCCGGGAAATGGGGTAAAAGACAAGAGAGAAAATTGATAAGTTATTGCCGTCCGATGTGATTTTTTTTTTCTTTTCCTCATGATTTTTTTCAACAAATATTACTTTTAGTTTCACGGAAAATGGGGAAACGAAACATGCCGGAAAGAGGGAAAAAAATGACAGGAAAGGTTCACAAAAAATCTCTTCTTTTCTTAAGTATTCGAAGGAAATGTGATTAAATGTTTTTGTCTTAGGCAAAAACCCACAAAACACACTGTGAATTATGCCTCTTTTTTTTTCTCTTCCCCCACTGTCACCCCCGTGTCCCAAAGTCACATTAGCGGACGTCTTTTTCAAGATGAGTTTTTCTTTTACCCAATTATTTTTTTCTTACTCTTTTTTTTTTCCCTTAGTATCTTTAACTATGTTCTCTTTTTTTTTTTTTTTTTTTTTCCATCACACGCAGGCTGCAGTAAATGAGTTTAAAGATAGACGGGTGCTAACACTATTTGCCTATTTTAGTAGGCACTCTCCCATTTTCTTTCGATTATTAAACTTAATTTACGTCAGTTTATCATTCCTTGGATTCACACTTTGCCCTTATGCCGGTGTTGTATTTTCATCCTATATATCTGCTAACATATTTATCTTAATGTGAAAATTTTGACAGTGTATTTAATTGATGTTGTGATTAGAAAAATGACGGTGTCCCCATATTATGTAAATGTGTTTAACATTTTAGAAGTAATAATTTTCATAACGTGAAACTGCATAAAAGAGAAAATAAACCATTCTTCCAGAGAACTTGCTTTTTGCCATTTATTATGGTAAAATTTAATGAATGATATTCATTCTGTTCGTTTTAGTATTATGAATATCGAGTATACTTTGACAGAGAAAATTAGTTATATGGGTTGACCAAAAAGAGATATAAAAACAATCATTCCAGTTTGACGGGGGGGGGGGGGGGAGATAATTTTTAGGCATAGTAGTAACCTATAAAGTAGTTTCTCCACCACACTCAGAAAAAATCCAGTAAGCTGTCCTATTATTCAACCGTTTCTGTAGACAATGGTTATTTGACCCTATTAAAAAGCGCTCTCATTGGTTATAGACCAGGAAGAGGCAGCATAGACAATCACCTGATCGAATTCACGGATGAAAATCTTGAAAAGTCATATCTTGGGGAAACTCCTCCCCCCCCCCCTAAAAACCCGATTTTAACGGTTGACTCACAGGCTTACCATTATGTTTTCCTGCTCCCAATCCTCCATGTTTTCATACTTTTGGATGAAAGCAGAATGGTAAATCTACGATTCAACCGCTAAAATCTAGTTTTTAGGAGTTTTCCACCGAGATATAACTTGGCGGACCGATTGCACTTTAATAAGCAAATCGAGATTTAATTAATCCTAGATTTTTATTCATGAACTCGATGAAGTGATTGTCTGTGCTGCCGCATTTCGACTGTCAGAATAGAGATAAATTTAGCGATAGCCATCGAACACAGAGACAGATTTATTATAAAGTTTGAACCGATCAGCCCCAAACAACATGTATTGATGAGAAGATACAAAGTTTGTATTTTTGTACTAATGTGGGTCCAGACCTCAGAAAAAAGAATTTGGTACTGGATGGGACTTGCAATGTTAAAGTCTTAAGCAAATTTACAAGGCTTTCAACCATTTTTATGAAAAATGATTACATAAGCATAATTTATCTATATTCTGACCATTCAGAACGCTTCATAAAGCAGTTAAGTGACTGTTTTTTACATAAACAGTTGAATGATTGGAAAGTTTGCTAATATTTTTAATAGTGCGATTTTTTCGCACTGGTTTTCAATACATTGGTGTAGGTTTGAGCGAAAAAATCAGTAAAAATATTGATTCTGTAATACTGAAAAGTAATACTCGATATATTTAGGCATGTAACGTTTGCAAATAAAAATGTGCATTATTTGACAAATAAAAATATTAGAACCCAGAGAAATTTTTATGATAGACTGCTTTTATGTAATTTATACACTGTTACAAATTTCAGCAAACTATAGCTAGTAATTAGATCGTTTTTATAAAAACTGTTACATAGCCGTAATTTAACTTTATTACCATAATATTGTAAATAACAATGTCAGCTGTGATTAATAATACTGCTAATAATCATTACAGTCTATCAGAGTAACTTTGGGCCAAGAGAGAAAAAAAGATTAAATCTGCTACATCACTTGAGTTAACGGCAAAGCTTTGGTCTCAAAATATAATTAGCAGAACTAGTGTGAGTTTAGCAGCTCATTGAAAATAAATCAAGATTTACCATGACAGAATGGATCGCAGTTTCATAAAGGTGGAGCAAAGTTACCCTGATTGACTGCATCTTTAAAAACGGTCTAATTGGTGAACAGATTGCTGCACAGATTTTTAACAATGTAAGACAATCTTTTGTAAAAAAATGTTGAACAAATATTGAATATATCTACAGCTGATATTCAAAATATTAGAATAATTGAGAGAAAGTAATAAGAAAAAATTATTTGTCATTTATTTATTTTTTATACTAAGTAAATGCAATTAAATTTCTTATAAATTAAATCTGGAATGTTTAGATAAGATTTTAACATTTATAAAATATAAAATACAGCACAATAAATTAGGTATACAGCTTCCTTAAACACACCAGAATATTAGAATAAAATTTAGATTAGTTCAAAATATTAGAATATTTTATTTTACGCAACAATATTACCTTATGAATATGAAGTAAATGGTAGTTAATATTTTGTAGCATCCCCTTTAGCTTTCATAACAGCGTACAATCGATCTTGCATACTATATACAAGGTGTTTACAAACATTTCTATCAATATTAGCCCAAATAGACTTTATACGTGCCACTAACTCAGTTTTACTTGAAGGAGGATTTTCTTGAAGTTTTTTTTTCATTATACACCATAAGTTTTCGATGGGATTAAGATCTGGTGAATTTGGTGGCCAAGGAAGTACCTTAATGTTGCGTTGGCGGAACCAATTCTTAGTTGACACCGAGGTATGCGGGGACGCTAAATCTTGTTGAAAGATGAAATCATCTTCAAATAAATCTTCTGATGATGGAATCATGTAATATTCTAAAATTTCTTGATATATCAGAGAGTTAACCTTTTCGTAGACGATGCATAACTTTCCAGGTCCTTCTGCACTCATACAACCCCAAACCATGACACTAGCAGCAAATTTTACGGAACGTTTAAGGCATTCTTTATCAAATGCTTCTTGCTTCATTCTCCAAACTCGAATACCTTGATTACCATATGAAACACAAAACATACTTTCATCACTAAATAATATATTTTTCCAATCTTCATTGCTCCATAAACGTCTTGATTTACACCAATTCAATCTTA
Organism: Maratus speculifer; assembly: GCA_964019185.1. Taxonomy (NCBI): domain Eukaryota; kingdom Metazoa; phylum Arthropoda; class Arachnida; order Araneae; family Salticidae; genus Maratus; species Maratus speculifer. Next base: position 41,875,178 of record OZ025296.1, read on the forward strand.
TACGCTTTTGTCTTGCAGTCATGAGAGGTTTTGTTTTCGGTACACGAGATTCAAATTTAAATTTATGGAGACGTCTTAATGTTGTCGATGTAGAAACTCCAACTCCTTCTTCTTTCCATTTTCGGTGCAAGAATCGCACACTTTTAAAACGGTTTTTCTTAACTATACGCTTCAGTTTCCTGTCATCTCTAGCAGATGTTTTTGGTTTTCGGCCACCATTTCGGCGATTATTTTGAAATTTTCCAATTTTTGAATATTGTGTTAGTATTTTACTAACGCTCGATTGCGAACAATGTAAATAATTCGCTATAAAACATTGATTTTTACCGTGCCGATACAAATCAACCATACGAAGTTTACTAGATTCAGGAATATCACTCACACGGCCCATTTTAAGACGAAAAAGAAACAAACTGCAAAAAAGAATACTGATTTTAAATAAAATAGTCTGAATTTAATCAATGATGCCACCAGTTAATAATTGGTAATAATTAAAGGAGAATTAATGTGAAATATTCTAATATTTTGAACCACTTGAATAAATATTCTAATATTTTGACTTTTCAAAATAATTTTTTTTGCAATTAATCTTTTCAAAAATGATATTAAATTTAAGATAACAAGTAAGTTTAATCAACAATAAGTTCTTAATAAAAATATCGTTTGCATATTTTCATTAAAAGACATTAAATTACCAAACGATATTTTCAATTTCTAAAAAAAAGGTAATTATTCTAATATTTTGAATATGAGCTGTAATGAGATTAATCTTGAAAATGACTCGATGACCATTTTCAATTAAAGTTAATATTCTAGTTTACACAAGTAGAATTTATTCTTTAGATATTTCCAGAAGTCCTACAGGTTCATCTTTTGGCCTCATTAAATTGTCCTGAACATACTACAATAAATAATTAGACATCATGGCTAGGCATCTATTAAGTCATGCATGAATTGCAATAAAATTGGTAGTTCTTGTAGTTGGTAGACCTAAAGTTGGTAGATCTAAAAATTAGTAGAATCAACACTAAATGTTTTATAGACATTTTTAGCCCGGCACCTTACATATTTAATTTTCTGCTGAAATTTTAAAATTTACAGAGGATATAATTATAATTTATTTACATATAAAATCACAAACTTCTAAGGAAAATATGTTTCTTTGTCGAATTTCATGAGATTTAAGTAGGATTTATTTCACAGTTATTGTAGATGACTTATTGCCGGATGAAAAATTTCTCCACTTTATATGCGCGCACACGATATTTTAATATATTACCTGATCTGTTAACTAATCTTTATTTCGCATTGCAACATTTTATTCCGACCTCTTGTAAAATATTTTATATCAGTCATCTTACCTCTATGAAACTCGACACCGCCACTGTATTAATTGACGACAAAGACTTGCCGTTTTATTCCAATTAGATACCAGGCACTCCCGTAACTCTACACCACGGTTGAAAGTTAATCGAAGCGATCTTGGGGCCACCAATTAAGGGATTTTACTTTCTCTATATCATCCATGGACAACTCCGATGAGCGGCGGACCGGAATGAGCGCACAGCGAAAGCACGTGCCCACAAAAATGAAAGCGAGTGTCGGGTAGATAATGATTACCCAACTGTGTGCTGGCAACACAGTAATGACTATAAGATGTAAGGAATATCTGATTGTGGTCTGGAATGACGTTTCATGACTTCATTTGAAAGTAAAAACATAAGTGTTGGGTTAAAAGGATGAGTATGTCAGTTGGTCACGATTTCGGGATCGTTCTTTTTGATTATCCAATGAAAATTCATATTCATTGCCATTGAGATCTCAATTTTGAGCAGAGAGAGATTTTTCGGGATTATTAAACTTATGATTTAACTTTCGTAATAAAGCAATTTAAAACAGCTCTCATTATATCCTTCTTTGAATCATGTATCAAATAAAGTGTGGAGTAGTGTAATGTAATGTTGGTTAGGTAAAATTGAAAATGGAAAAATAAAGCAAAGAATTTAATATAATATGAATTATGACACATTAATACCAAAGATCGAAATATATCGGATAAAACAAATTTAGTAAACACAAGATTCAGAAATACATACCCAACAATACATCACAACAGTTACATAAAATGGCAGATACTTGTGTTTTGGTTAAAATAACTATTATCAAAATTAAGCAAATTTTGGAATATTGAGTTACAGCCGAAAAATAAATAATTCAATAACCATGTACGTTTAAGATTTGTTAAATTGTAAACACTCGATCAATTGTAAATACAATAAGTTAATAATTTGTTTCTCAAAATAATATAAAAATAGAAGTAGAAGTCGGCGTTATTTAATGCATTACATATTACGAGAAAGTGCTTATTTATTTCCTAAGACACACATACACTGAAAAAAAATAAAAATAAAAATAGAAAAGACTGAAACAATTATATTTTATAAATACATGTTCAAATTGTAGCAAAAATAAAATTACCGAATTTTGACAGATGTAAATTTTTCACGTAGGTGAAAAAAGTCCGAGCTAGGATTCGAACCAGGGATGTATTGGCTGAAGTCGCCAATGCTCTTCCAATTGAGCCATCCCGGACACAAACAGTGGAGGACTATTTCACCCAAATAGCCTTAACGATCACATAATCTGGCCTGATACTATGGATGAACTCAACAGAATAAATCGAAGTCAATATATGGAACTGCAGAAAATCGCTGCATATATTTAAGTCGACATAAATATATTTACGTATGGACGTAAATATAAGGTCACACATGGCAGACAGTTTTAAAAAACTTTAATTAATTTCAGAAAAAAAATTCTGAAAAGTGAAAAATTTCTCAACAATTGACATTATTTTGAAATAAAAAGTTTCAGTCGCAGAAAAAAACAGTCTGCCATAAATCTTGAGCACAATCCTGTGGATATGGATTTAAAATTTAACCAAAATCAGTTAGAAACGGGTCTTAAGACCCGTTTCTAGCATATTTTCCATAGGTTTGCAGAGTCTTGTCTTGCCTTAAATACAGACAAATCTTACATATCGCTCACATCCGCAAGAAAAGTGACATGTCTCGCAAAAATTGAAATTGCATTTTATTCCGCTAGTAGGTCTGTCATAAGTGTTTCTTGCTACACACACTCTTTCATAAGCGTAGTTATATCGGAAATAACTTTACGCTATTTTTCCATTTGTGACCAAAAAAGAGGGGTGGATTGTATAGGGATACAAAGTTCTCCAACCTTCAAAACGTCATCATATGTCTTCATTCTTAAGAACTTTATACATTGTAAAAAAAAAAAAAAGAAAAAAGGAGGATGGTTTTACGGAAATACTACTGGTAATCTAAACACCAGTACAGTTTACTGTTTTTTAACGGAAAAATTTCCGTATTTTTCTGGAATCTATGGGAATTTTTCCGTTAAAAACAGTAATTTGTACTGGCGTCTAGATTACCAGTAGCGTTTCCGTAAAATCATCCGTTTTTTACAGTGTAATTTTATGCAAATTTATACTCCAGCATGCAGAGCTAAGTGCCAAATTTTCAAGTTATAGTAAAATTATGCAAATTTTGTTATACTTCTCCTGTGAAATTAACTTTTGTCGAGATGTGTCACTCTTCTTGCTGGTGAGCAATATGTACAATATGTACAGGATAATACAAGTTTAAATGGGAAATGCGCCAGAATATTCATGTTATTGATTTTTTTTTATGATTGCTTTCCAAAATGTGTACATATTCAGTCTTTTAAAAATATATTTCATCTAAAATATAACTAACACTATACATCTAAAGGACTGCATATAATCAGAATTTACATTTTATAACTTCTTATGTTGTTTTATCTAAATCAAAAATTGATATACACGTGTTTAATTGTATAATACATAATTAAAATTATGTTGGAATCTAGGCTAAAAGCTTAAGTGCAGACTAAATCACCAGAAGCTGCATATAATTAATTTCAAGTTATAAGCTATATTTTCTTCAAAATATACAAATTTCAATAACAGAATTATATTCTAAAATTCAGCTAATATTGTATATGTACAAATATTCAAACCGAAGTACAAACTATTATTTCAGAACTTAAATATTTTAATTTTGAGAGGCAAATTTTGCAAATAAAAAAATTTACCAATTTTTAATGGCAATATTATTTCCTGAAAGTAAATGATTTATGTATACAAGCATCAATATGTTTAAATGCAAGGGTATGCACAAGAATTCGCTTGTTAGTACTTCCATATAGCATTCCTGAATTTTATCCTCAATCCAATTGTCACTTACAGTTACATTTTGCGAAGTTACACTCTTCCGTCACACCTGAGAATTACACTACACGGTCATCGAAAAGGGGGAAAAGGTGGTAGCTGGAGAGAAGGCCCTCATCAAAGCGATGAGTTGCCCCCTCTTAATAAACCTAATGGCCAGCGCGGGACCCCTGTCCCTTAGGACAGCACTCGTGAAGCTAAAAGAATACGTCTCAGAAGTGGAAGTGGTGGTGTATGTCGGAAAACAGATTTGATGAGATGAAGCGTCCGGGGAATATACAAGTCGGGAAAGGTGTTTTAGGGTAGTAAGAATTCCTCGCATTCAATCTGATTTTCTCTAACTTAAAAACTCGGTGAGCTGAAGCAGAACTCTGCCTTTTCTTTTTCACGAAGAAATTGCTTTCAAAACTCACTTTAAATTAAACCGAACTATTACCTTCTTTTTATTTTACTTCCGTAATTTTGTGAATAAAATCTTCTATAAAGTTTATTCTATTGTGTAATGAAATGGAGCAAATTTTATTCATTAAAAAAGGGTACAATATCTGTTATGTCAGTTCTAATATTGTCAAAGCCGATAGAAAAAAAATTAGGCACATGGTTTCACTAAAAAGCTGCCAAATCACATGCAACCCCCCTCCCCCCCACACACAGACAAAAAGTACCATACCCATCAAGTTCGAGGTATTAGAGTCTAATATTGACGAAGCCAACAAAACTTGGTAGATACAAATAGACCTTAAAAATAAAATTAAAAAAAAAAAAAAAAGACACATGGTTTTACATAGGAGTTACCAAAATCACTTTACAAATGTCAAGAGATTATTTTCATTATTTTTTTTAAATAATCGCTAATTTCAGTATTTATTTATCTTCGCTAAATATTACCAAAGTTTAGATTTTTCTTTTCCTGTATAATATATATATATGTATACTTGTATAGTTTATGTGCTTTTTTATGGCTAACAAATAGAAATATGTTAAAGTATCCATACATTTTAGAAACATCATTTTCGAACAAAATATCGATTTTTCACCCTTGTAATAATATTAAAATTGAATTTTATAACTGTCGAATTATGCTTTAATTGTGTTTGCATATTAATTGGAACTAGAGTTACAGCCGTTTAAAGTTACAGATATTACAGCTTTTGAATTGAGATTAAAAGTTTTTTTTCGCGTTTTTTCAAAAGGAAGTTTTAAAAACCCTTAGTATACGCAAAATATCTTATAGCAAAAAATTATATATAAAATACCTTAAAATTTAGTGTACTTTTTTATTATGTTTATTGAGTAAATAAGTTACATTCATGAAGTGGTATAAGTGTGTAAATTGGCATAAGGATATAAGTTGCAACGAATTTTACAAATTTTTCATTACTTCAGTACTTTAACTGTTACAGCATCTGAGATATGGATGCTATTATAATACAAAATAATACGTCCTAGAGAATTCATTCTGCAAAATATCAGTACTTTGTTTTGCTTTTAAATTATCACATTTTTCGAAAGTGTAAATTTTTAACATAATTTTGACTATTTTTCACTTTATAAAAATTATTTCTGTGTTACTAAAATAGTTCCATATTTTTCAAAGTTTTAATTTAAATGATAATTTTATAATTTTTTAAAATGTATTATTTTATTTTTCAGTAAAGTATATTTTTACGTAATGTTTTGTAGTTTCGAATTTATTTTTAGCTTTGTGAGATTCGTACGAATCTGTAAATTTATTTTTGTGAAGCAAAAATTTGTGTTGTAGTTTTAAATGAGAGACAGTTAAAGAAAGGAGAAAAATAGACAGTGAGAGAAAGTAAGAAATGGCGAGAGAGAAAAGATGAATATTTACACTGGGAGAAAAATATACCCGGGTGTCATTTTTCCAAAAATTGTTATTCTTCAAAAATAATAAAAACCAGCTAACTTTCGGGGTGTGATTCTGGTAGATTTTTTATAATTTCTTAGCTTTCCGTTTTTAAAAACTGCCTTTCTTTTATTTATATAGACAGTATTCATTTTTAGTATATTTTCTGTATGTATAAATGTTAATAGCATTTGATAATTTATTCTTATGTATCTTGTAGATTTTTCAAATTTGAAAATTACTTTCATTTTTTTTTAATCATCATGTAAGAATTGTTTGCATTTCGTAATATTCAAAGTTAAAAATTAAAAAAATAGCGAAAATCTGATGTTATGAAATATAAGTGATCGTTGTGTTTTTTATCTTTTGATAATGAATTTTTATGTATTTTGTAGAGCTGAATTTGAAAATTATCCATCTTCATGTTTAACCATCACATACGGTGTTTTCGTAAATAGTAAATTTCAAAGCTACAAAGTTAAATTTGACCCCCCCCCCTCTCCGAATAAAATTAAATTGAATAAAAAGCGTTTTACATCTTATTTTATATCATCAGATTTTTAAAAAATTTTAACTATTTAACTTTGAAATTTACGACTTACGAAAAATTCTTACAAAGTGAAGATTTTTTTCAGATTCAGTGCTAAAATTATATAAAAACCAATTATCAAAAGTTAAGAAATACAACCGCATCACATGTATTTTTAACCGACTTCAAGGAGGAGGTTATGATTCCGACCTGTATATGTATTTCTTATTCACTCATAACTTCCCTAAATATGAACCGATTTTGATAATTCTTTTTTTGTTTAAAAGTGTAAGATGCCCATGTGGTCCCATTCTAATTTCGTTAAATTCTGATGATTAGAACTTTAAAAAAAAAAAAAAAATGTGGATTTGATTAAAATATATATATATATTTATCGCAAATTATCTTTCATTGTTGCAACCGTTTTCAAAACATAAGTATATTAACCCTTAAATGCATAGGATAGAACGCGTTCCAAAAAATGCGCAATTTAAAGAATCAGAATTCATACTAGAAAAATCTAAATAATAAATTTTTCTTTATTTATTTACGAATGGTCTGTCATAAGTAAAGTGAAAAACGCTCTTTTAAATTTCTGGTGAGAATACGGAATATGTGAATAAAACCCCCAATAAATCGGGAACACTTATGGTATCGAAAATGATACAATATGCATTTAAGGGTTAAAACTATGCATTCATATGCGTTAGCGCCAAGTTGTCGCCAAGCTTGATTCTTTTTTTGAAGTAGGTTAGTATTTTTTAAAGCATATTTCATTATCTAGTTTCAAATTTTCGCTATTTTTTGACTTTTTGACTTTGGAATTTACAATTTGCGAAAAATCCTGACATGATGGTTAAAAATGAAGCTTAAAGCTTAATAAATTATTAAAAGTTAACCACGCAACTATTGCAGGCTATATAGTGGTATAGAATTAACCTATTAACAATAATATATATATATTTCATATTTTAAAAATGCAAGTATAAAAATTCAAGGAATAGAGTGCATATCTATATGTGAAACAATAAGCAATTAACAATTAACTATAAACAAGCTAAAGGTAAGAAAAATCAGCCTGTTCTCATCAGAGGGAGGACAGACAAGTCTAACCCTGTCCCCTTTTTTCAAAAAGTTTAAGTTGTTGCAGGTTTCTGAATGCCTGCCAAACCTGCATTAAAAAGAAATGAATGCAGGTTTAGCAAGCATTCAGAAACCTGCAACAATTTAAACTTTTTAAAAAAGGGGGGTTGGGTTAGACTTGTCTGTCCTCCCTCTGATGAGAACAGACTGATTTTTCTTTCCTGTGTCTTCTTTATAGTTAATTGTTAAACAAACGACAGCATACGTGACTAAACAATAATGTAATGTATTACGACATTATTTTTGGTGAATTATTGTTAGGGTATATTACAGCTTGATTTAATTTTTTGTATTTAAAGTTTGTCTAATTTTCATGAATTTTCATTAACATATATCTGGAGCTAATTTTTAAAATGGTTATCAATAAACGTTAAAGGGTTGGTTTCAATTCTGCATCATAAACTTCTTTGTTCGGTTATCTCCCCATTAGTCACACTTTTTGTTGGATTTTTTAGTTACATAATAATTCGGCTGTATTCCTTTTAAGCAATTAAAATTAAAATACTATTTGATTTAAATGCGTGAGAACATTTCTACAATATTCTTTATTATCTTGGGTAAATATCGTTTTTGCCCTCTAGTGGATAGTTCTTCGCTTTTGACTGAAAGCGGGGGGGGGGGGGGATACGCAATTACCCACAGATATTCTAAGGCAAAATGGAAGTGACATTATACAAATACAACGACATTTTTATTAACACAGAAAAATTCTATGAAATGTACAAAAATTTATTCCTCTTGAACAGGATTGCTTTTACTGTAAAATGGCAAAATTTTGTTTCAATTTAACAGGTATACGTTCTCTGTGACATAGCGTAATTATGTTACACAGATAAAATCTGTATAAATTTAATATTATTCCCTTCTGTCTGTTTCTATCTTGGTGATAATAGAAAAATATATCCGGTAATTATTGTTATTATTATTATTATTGTTATATTGATAGTTAGTGGTATTATTGTCTAAATTAAGTAATTATAAATTTACCAACAGCATTTAATAGAACAGGCTCAATTAAGTGGACGGCTTAACAGTTAGCGACATACTAAATGAATTCGATTTCAATTACAGAAAATGCATTCTTTTGACTAATAATCATGTTAAGACATAATTAAGCTAGGTTATTTAGCACAAAATTGCATTAAGTTTCTCTCATAGCTGTTAAATCTTTCCTTAAACTTGATTTTGTGAAAAATTTTAATGTCTGAGAGCAAGATAACTGCAGTACGTTTAATTTATCAATGTTTCTGAGACCGGATGAAAAGCTTTTTTTCTTCCATTTTTCTCCTTGCTTTCAAGAGATAATTCAAATATTTTGAAAGATTTAATCAGCTCTCTTTCGGTTGTAGTCTGGGACGTTGAAATTTTTCCTCTGAGAACTTTAATTAAATGTAGGGATTGCTCGAAGGCTTCGCTGCACGAATGAAAAATTTCTCAAATCGATGATTGAACAGCATTATATTAAACAACTAAATTGCGATGTGAAATATTTTTATTAGAGACTTTTTATTAATCAAGAAAAAACAGTTTGCAACGTAACTTCATTTATTTTCATTTAAGACAAAATAATGTAAATTAATTTGCTATTTTTAAAGTTAGTTTGGTTTCTTATTCTGTTTATCTAAGTATAAAATAACTGAACTTTGCAACTGCGCATATTCAAATTTATTTTTTCTTTAGTGTCGAAAGAATTTCTAGTTTAATTTCAATTGAAACGATTATCTTAATTCTTTGGTATTATTTAAAATTACATTGGTAGTATTAATAAATTTTACTTTCATTACCTTCTTTTCTTTGTTTTTTTTCTTATGTTTTTATTTTTATTTTACATTCTTTGTTATGTTTTTAACTCATTAATTGTGTAAATTTTTTCTTTTACATACAAGCATTAATTTAAAAAAAGGAAAAAAAAAAAAAAAAAACTAAAAGGTTACAAAATCATAAAATGAGTACAGCTTTTTTCTTATTTATTCCTATTTATGCGAAAATATATAGGTATTAATAATTTTAATTTTATACAATAAAGTCCTTAATGTAAAATTATGTTAAGTTTTGAATAAATTGAACAATTAGTTTTCGATTTTTAAAATTAAAATAACAAAGAGTTTTAAGAAATTTTAAGAAGAAAGTTTGCTCTTATTCGTAAATGTAGTATTTTAAAATAAAATGCTTGGGAAATTCAAATTAAAAGTAATGCTAACTTTAAAATTTATTGATAATTAAATATTAAAAAGTACAACGACTCAGCAAGTTTTGTTTATCCACTTAAACAGTCTATGCTATGATCCATTTTGAATATGCAATAATCTTAGAATATGTAGAAATCTTAATAATGTCTTAATAATGTAGAAACTATTCCAAATAATAATAATAATAATAAAATGAAAGATTTCATCAGCGCTCTTTCTTGTAATCTGGAATCAGGGACGTTAAATTTTTTTCTCTTGTGATGATTAGCAAATTTAATGCACATAGAGGCCTGATAATCTGGATAAGGATAGGCCAAGGCAGGTCCTGACTTGATATACTTGAGGCTCATACATTTCATTTTTTGATATTTAATCAAAATATTAATTGAAAATTCATCGAATAAAATTAAAAAAAGATTTTTTTAGAATTTTGTCCTTAAAAAGTAAAACGAAATCATTATAAGATCACTCCTGTGTTTGTCACAGTTATTTTACTCGTAAACTATGGAATGTGGAAAATTCAAATTTGGGGAAATAATAAAGATTATTGACCCTCATATTTACAGATTTTTAAACATTCACAAATACATTCAGGGAAAATGTAAAGGAAATAATTACGTTAATTAATTATAATTTAATAATATATATATATATATATATATATATATATATATATACTTTTATAAATACATCCAAAGTTATTCAGACAATACCAATAAAAGAACCAATGAAACCAGTATTTTTACAATCATATTATTAAAAACAGTTGAAGTTTGAAGAGAAATAGAAGGCAGATTACCAAAATAATGAAAGATAAACGGATAAAAAGGCAGTAGAAGGCTTTTCTATTAAACTACTTCTTCAGGGGTGTATAGTTTAACAAAAAAGCAAAAACATCCAACCAGTTTCTGTTTCGAGTCGTGCTGTAAGCTAAGAATTCGGCTCACAATACACCCGACTGGCTGGAAGCTATTCAGATGACAAATTAGTAGAAAGATACACATAGAAGAAAATAAAATCAATATGACAAAATAACAATAATACAATATTCCATAAAAAAAAAAGATATATATACTAAAATATTTTACCATAACCCAAATCCTAGCAAGATTTGTAGTGCAATCAGATACAAACTACATGTGACTTACTAACAGTCAAGGTTATGGTCATAGTATAAATCACATAGATAATAACATAAAGTTGTAACAATAATTATAAAAATTAGTAAAACATATATTATACTATATAATTCATAATATATTTTTAGAAAAAAATAGATGCTACTATTAGAAATATTATATTTTTATTTTTATTCAATTATTATTATTACTATATTAATTATTTAACTAGAATATATTACTATAACTTCTAGCAGAAAATTATTTTAGTGCTGCCATCTATAGGATTAATATATAAATTAAATTATATGCTTGTGGTGCTACCCTCTATTATAGGGGAAAAAAATTATTTATTAGCTAAGAATTTCCAAGAATAATTTCTATTTTAATATTTTACAAATAATTTCTTTAAGACAAATACAATAGACAACCATATCTTATCTCAATAGCTTGATCATTTTTAAGTTATGCATATTAGTTTTTAGGTAAACATAAACTTTAATACTATGTGTAAAGTTAATTTTTTAAATTATTATTATTAAATATATAATAATTAACCATTGCGTATTATCCAGACAACACCGTCCTCCTCCGTAATCTAACATCTAACCCACCCAACCATCCTATTATTCATTTTTTTTTTTTTTTTTTTTTTTTTTTTTTTTTTTTGTATTTTGTATTTTGTATTTTGTATTTTTTTGTATTATTTTTATTTTTTATAATTTTTTTTAAACATCTTTTTACGCAATGTGTTATATATATATATATTAGATGGGGTATCGTGTGAAAGCTTTTTTAACTCTGAACTCAAAAACAATTTTTTTTATAAAAAGTATTCATTTTTCGGTATTAATATTTTTAGAGCTAGCGTTGAAAATGTTGAGCAAAAATATGTTCGTCCCCTATCTATTTCTGAATATACTGAAACTAAAATTATGAAAAAAATTAGGGATAGTAGGCATTCATTTAAGCCTTGCAGGAAAACCATAACGATTATCCTGGGTCAAATATATTTTGAGAAAAGAACATTATTTCACTACGCATAAATTTTGCGTATAAATTTGAAATTTTATCATATAGTTATTTACTTTTTTTCTACTATATACAGCTATTCCCAACGCTAAGTTGTACAGTTTTTTTTACAAAGTATGATTATTCTGTTGGTAAAGATTTCTTTCATTAATATAATACAGTTAGTTCTTATATTTACTGAATGGAACCTTCTGAGCGCGAGTAATTCTTGCACTTCATCGTTTATTTTTATTTTTATTTTTATTTTTATTTTTATTTACTTTATTTCATTTCATTTTATTTATTTTTATTTTTATTTTTATTTTTATTTTATTTTATTTTATTTCAATTCGACGTTCACGTATGCTTGGTTCGGAGGCAAATATTATGTTTTTAAAGAATTTCTGTTCGTAGAGAACTTGAAGATTATCTTATCATCTTTTATTATTTTTCAGTAATTGCAAAATGAAGAGAAAATAGTAATGTTTTTGTTGCATTATTGGTCTTTTAACTTTACCATTGCTTCTTTTTACATCCTTGTTTCTTATAGTATCTTCATTTCAATAATATGGCATGTTATTCAAATTGAAAGTAAAATAATTAACAATAATAATGAATGCTATTTCATTTTTAGACAGTTTGTTTAAATTTCCATTATTGCCAATTATACGTAATAAAGCCTATAATTACATTTTAAAGCTGTTGAATTACCTTCAATAGCTTAAAAATCTTGTTCTTTGTCATGTTCTTGTTGATCAGCTCTATATCCTCAATATCTAGGAGTGTTAGCATTAACAACCGCGCGTTATCCTTACGATTTATTTTACTAATTTAAATTAAATAAATATAAATATAAATATCATAGAACGGACACCATCTTGTGCCTTGTTATGGTACTATTAATTATCTTGATATTCCTAATCTCTAAGACTTGATTTAAAATAAATGCTGTTATGTTCTTGTTGATTATCTTTCAATCCACAATCTCTAAGAGCATTAGCATTAACAATTGCGTATTATCCTTATGATTTATTCTTTGATTTATAATAAATAAATATAAATAACAAAATGCACGCATTAAACTGTTCGATTAAAAGTAATGATGTTCTATGGTCTATAATCAAATTTTTCGACTTACATTGTACATGTGAAAGGCCCGGGTTCAAAAATTTTATGGACAGCGTCTCAGACTGAAGTTTTTTTTTATTTTTATTTATTACATTTTAATGACTTGTTAACTGTCTAAAAGCAAGCTTACCCATTTTTAAAAACATTTGGAAACTTCTAAAGTAGATGTTGACGAAAATGTCTGCCAATCTATTCAACATATTTTATTGCTTTCTTTTAAACTACATGCAGTTAATTCAAGTACATTATGTGTATACATACTCATATCATAGTAACACATGATTATTATGAAGTCTTATATATAAGTTATATGCTTTTGTGAAGTCTCGGCATCGTATTAATAGACAGACATTCCCGCAAATTCCAATGAGTGTCTCTTCACCGAATAAACCGCGGATATTGACAGTCTCTTTTAAAAAGTATCACCGTTTTACATTGTCTTTGGAAACTTTCTCCGCAAGTGAAATTCATTATCCTGCACAGTATTCGTGTCTCTCTTGTGTACCGACTCCTTATTCACGTCAGCTCTTCTGTGAAATCGTACACTTACGCATCGGCGTCCACGGAATTCTTAAAAATAAGCGCTGGTAACTTATTGGAGGACCCTACGAATTCAAACCACTCAAATTTCAAAAGCAGACGGATAAAATTTCGCTCTAGCTCATCCCTCTCTCCCTTACCCCCTGCCCCCTACCCGTCCCAGTGCATTTGACCTGGCTCTTGAAAGCTCTGAAAATACTTTGTGCGGAATGTTTTAATTTGCCTTGCATTTGAGATGTGTAACATGGTCCAGTGCACACGCTAATTTAGGCAACAAAGTGTAATTGCTTTTTAGGGCTATTTGGTACCCTCTTTTTTGAAGAATTTTCTATTCTTATTTTTGAAACATTATTTATTTTACAATATATAGCTAACATTTTTAGAGTGTTTTTTTTTTCTTTTTTTTCTGTGAAAAGAAAAGAACTGCTGATTTTTTCTTTTTACATACAAAAGATATAATTCAAGAAGTATTAAAAATTATGTGGGCTGCGAACAAGTGAAATATTTGCAAAAGCAAGTTGTGTAAAAACAAAGACGTTTGGCGCTATGTTATAATGTTATATAATATTTATCTAGATCTATATAAATCTAGATAAAATATTCTTATTTTATATTGGATTAAATTTAGATCAACTGTAATTTAAGAGCCTGTAAAAAATTTTAAATTGTGTTTTTAATTTAAAACAGCCAAAAAATTTTTAAAAAGCTTCAACAAAATCAGTATTAAATGTAAAGCACTTACAGTGCAAGTTGACAATGTATGTATATCCTTTACTTCGTTTTTTTTACTATTCCAAAATTATTTCACTATATCCTATTTGCTTTAAAATACCTTAACTTAGATGTGTCATTAATATTTTCTTTCTATTTTTCATATAACTGGAGAAAACTGTTTTGTCGTGATTTTTCTTTCAGCTCTACAAAATATTTATTCTCTAATTAAGTGAATTGTACATCATACCTTAATTTAAAATCTTCTACCTTTATGTAGAAGAAAGATCTGTCTCAATAAATTTGATCAGAAAACTCAAAACCTTTTCTAACAGGAGGTAAACCTTTTTTTCTTCTGGTTTTGTTTCAAGTTTATTTTATTTTATTTTATTATTTTTATTATTTTTAATTCATTTATTATTTTATTTATTTATTATTATTATTATTAATATTATTATTACTATTATTGTTGTTGTTGTTGTTGTTCTTCTTCTTCTTCTTCTTCTTCTTAACAACGTACTATTATTCTAAAGTGCACAAGTTAGAATACTGATTAAACAATATAACATATTTCACAAAAGTGTATGTAAAATCATAATTAGATCATTCTTAATCTAAATAGTTGCAATCTTTAATTAATATTGATTTTAATAATGTATATTTTAATTAATTTTAAGCCTAATAAATTACTTTGTAATTAAAAGGCGCACTGTTTATAAAAAATTATCTTTTAGAGACAAATCAGCATGTTAGAAAGCTATTTTTAAAAATGTATTTAGTTAAAAAATGATTATTTTAATACAGAAGTGGAATTCTGCTTTTATTTTACAAGGGAAATATACTAATTTTAAAAGTCAATTGAAATGCAGTGCGAAATGCACAAAAAGGTAGTGGTAATTTGGCTACAATTTTAGTTATATTTAAATCTGTGACATGCTCTTTACAAAAAATATTTACTTTGCTTATTAGAAAAGGTGTTTTGCCCATCTTGTTTTCTTAGAAATTGTGCATAAAAACATGCAAATTCTTATGTGGCTTACCCTGTCGCTTTACAAATTAATTTAATTTCGTAAATAAATATCCTAAAACCTTATCTATTTAAATTCATTTATGTTTTTAACCACTGAAAGCCGAATAGAGTTATTATGGATTTGCCCAGAACAGTCCCACCGCTGTACTCGATATGTTTATTATATCCTTGTGGGCTTACCCCTATGCAGTGTTCTCGCTGACATCTGATCAACGTTAGTGATTTGGCTAATTAAAAAATAAAAAACATTCGCCAAATGAAAAAAGTATTAGCCAAATAGATTCGCCGTGTAGCACTAAACAAATTATTTTTAATCCTTTTATGTACCCCTATTTTTTCAATATGTTCTAAAATAACCTAAGTTTTTATAACTGCGAGAACGATTGTAAATTAATCTAAATCCAACTATCCGTTACAAATATATTAGAAATATGTATATTCCAAATGTCTTACGTAATTTAAAAAAAAAAAAAAAAAAAAAAAAAAAAAACTTTTAGAACCGATTTAACTCATTAAAATGTTATGAAATAAAACTTTCTAAGTTGATTCAGAATTTTATCATATTACACATAATGGATCTGAAAAATCAAGTTGTTGCAGATCGTTTTTATAGATGAAGTGGATGGTATCTGCTAAATTCATTGCTCTGCAACGAGAGCTTAAGAAACTTTTAAATAGTTTCCATTCTGACAATACTGTGCAATTGAACATGATAAGCAACACAAACACACACACATAAGAAAAGAAAAAAAGAAAAAGAAAAGAAAAAAAGAAAAACGACAAAGAAAAAAAAAAGAAAAAGAAAAAATTGAGCACTAGAAATTTGGCGAATCTAATCGCTTGTTTACTTGCCAAATGAAAAATTTAGTCGCAATTTGGCGAAATGGCGAGCGACAGTGAGAACACTGCCCCTATGGACACATTTGCTTGTTTAGTCCTAACACTGGCTAATTTAAACCATACCAATAAAATTCAATATGCTGATATGTATTAAGTATATTGATTCAGAATGTGTTTTATTTTAAATGATGAATTAAAATAGTTTGATCTACACTGGTGGACAAAATTAAGAGATGGAAGGCATTTTTCCAAATATCTCGAGAAATACTGGATAAACATAAATGAAAATTGGTATGGATATAACTTATAGTATGACAATAATATGTGCAAAGCAAAAATTAAAGTGCCATTCATTGGCATGAGTTATTGGCAACAGTCCAATGTGGACTGAAATTCATGATGAAAGATGGCAATGAAAGTGAGGCTTGTATGGTGTGTGGTCGCCTCTAGTAGGGTGTGTGGTCACCTCTGACAGATAGACAGTATGCACAACGAGTATGCATGCTGTTAATAAGAGAGTTAAGATTGCTTGTGGAAGACTCTCCCACTCTTCCACCAGAGCAGATTTTAACTCCGGAATGGTTCTGGTTGGGGGTTGGTGTCTCGCAATAGCCCTTCCAAGAGCATCCCAAGCATGTTCAATAGGGTTAAGGTCAGGAGATTTGGCTGGCCAATCCATTCGATGAATATCCTCGTTTTCCAGATACGCTTCAACCAGGCGAGCCCTATGTGGTCGGGCATTGTCGTCCATAAAAACGAATTTAGGGCCAACAGCACCCCTAAAAAGACACATGTAGAATTGTAGGATCTCCTGCCTGTACCTCTGGGCATTCACGGAACCAGTGTCAAACACATGAAGCGGTGTGCGGATATCTTGCATGACCCTGCCCAAACCATCAGTCCTCAACCAGCATAATGGTCCCTTTCCATGGTGTTACTGGGATGGTATCGGGTCCCAGGCTCCCTCCATATGAATATTCAACGAGAATCAGATTGAAGACTGAATCTGGACTAATCTGTGAACATAATATTAGCCCATTGGAGCTGTGTCCAGTGCTGATGCTGTATGCACCATTGTGCACTCTCTCTTTTGTGGAAAAGAGTGAGTGGGATGCAAATGGCGGGCTTCCTGGCATACAACACTCTTTCACCGAGCCTCCTGGCAACATTCATCTTTGAAACTAATGCTCCTGTGGAAACAGCAAGGTCTCTAGACAGTTGTGTCGCTCTTGACGTCCGTTGAGGAGTATCTGGAAAGCGAGGATATTCATCGAATGGATTGCCCAGCCAAATCTCCTGACCTTAACCCCATTGAACATGCTTGGGATGCTCTTGGAAGCGCTATTGCGAGATGCCAACCCCCACCCAGAACCATTCCGGAGTTAAAAACTGCTCTGGTGGAAGAGCGGGAGAGTCTTCCACAAGCATTCCTTAACTCTCTTATTAACAGCATGCATACTCGTTGTGCATACTGTCTATCTATCAGAGGTGACCACACACCCTACTAGAGGCGACCACATACCATACAAGCCTCACTTTCATTGTCATCTTTCATCATGAATTTCAGTCCACATTGGACTGTTGCCAATAACTCTTGCCAATGAATGGCACTTTAATTTTTGCTTTGCGCATATTATTGTCATACTATAAGTTATATCCATACCAATTTTCATTTATTTTTATCCAGTATTTCTCGAGATATTTGGAAAAATGCCTTCCATCTCTTAATTTTGTCCACCAGTGTAGTAATTAAAAATAAATAAATCAGTGACTTCATCACTATATGAATTGTTGCTAAACTAACAAGTGTGTTGTCATACATCTGTACTTAGAAATGCATAACAATGTCCATCTGCAAAAATTTCCCAGAAATTCTAATAACGGACGTATTCAAATTGTTCTTGTTAGTCTCATGTCCAATACTATCCTCTTCTCTCCTAGAGAACAGCACAAAATAATTTGCACACATTACAGGATATAGGCATCATTTGAAAATAATTTTTTTTTTAAATGTGCTATGAGCATTTTTAATTGTTTATTTAGATATCTCATTTCATTGTTTGGAAAAAAAAATGAAAATTCTTAACAGTATTCTGATAGTGTTGGAAAATATTTCAAGATCTAAGCCTGATGCATGATGTTTCATTTTTGTTACACACACTACGTTACACTAACCATTCTCAATGACATCTCTTAGTCATTCCCTTAGAATGAGTGTTTAGACCAAAATTGACACCTGAATTTACAGTTACATATTTACATGTACACTGATAAAATAAAAGACCCAAACTGGGTTGTACTATTTCTGGTACCGTAGTGTTCCCAAAGTAATTAATCCAAAATGGTTCAAACAGGGCAGATCGTAAATAACATTAAAACAATCAAAACTTCTTAGATATAACGTATAATATTATTGAAGATATTTTGAATGTTTTAATGTTATTAAACATCTATCTTTTTTTTAAAACCATTTTAGGCTACAAAGTAATTTTTCTAATCTGGGAACATTACTGTACCCAGAAATCTTACAACCTAATTTGAATCCTTATGTATATATATATATATATATATATATATAACATTGCAATTGTCCTGTAATTGAATGTCCACTCTTACACAAGTTTTAAAATTTAACCAACGCTTATTGTATGGCAGGTATGGTTCCAGAATCGTCGTGCAAAATGGCGTAAGACAGAAAAGTGTTGGGGGAAGAGTACAATAATGGCTGAGTATGGACTTTATGGAGCCATGGTCAGACACTCTTTACCTTTACCGGAGTCCATCCTGAAAAGCGCCAAAGAAGGAGATATGTCCTCGTGCGCGCCTTGGTTACTTGGTGAGTATGCATCCATACTCTAAACCAGTGTTTCTCAATAAGTGTGTCGCGACACATTGGTACTCAGATATGTCGCGAGAAATGCCTTCAAGCGTATTGCGAAGAATCATATGAAATAGTTAATTCATTTTATAAATTTTACTGAACTATTTTGAAATTTTAATACAGTTAAAGGTTTGTCTTTCTTCGTTTCTTTTATTGTTCCGAAAGTAAATCTTCCCTGTCTCTTCAATTATAGTCTGTATGGATGTACAGACTAGTATGGAGTACATGAATCAGTTTATAAAATGCCTTTTAAAATTAAAAAAAAGAGAGGTAGGGTGTGGTGTATTTTAATTTTCTCAGTAGCCAGGACTTTGTTATTTACTAACTGCTAACGATTTAAAATGTTTTTGTGTTGACCAAATAAAAAAAAAAGAAAAAAGAAAAAAAAAGAAAATATTAATAACGTGTTGATTCAAAAAATTTTACATTTTTTTTTGTTCCTAAATTGTCTATTTTCACTTTTATAAATTTAGACTATGCCAAATCTAAAATAATTATTTGGCAGAAAAAGACAATATATATCATTATCATCATCATCATAATCAACCGTTTTTGATTCACTGCTGGAAGTAGGTCTCCCCCAGATTTTTCCAATTTTTCTTGTCTAGTGCTTTCGTCATCCAATTTATATCAGCCACTTTTCTGATTTCGTCATTCCATCTTACTTGGGATCGTCTTCTTAGTCGTTTCACATCTCTAGGCTACCACTGTAGGATGTTTATGCTCCACCTATTGTTTTGTCTTCTTGCAATGTGCCCAGCCCATTTCCATTTTAGCTGTTAAATTCTTTCAATGATGTCAAAAACTTTTGTCTGACTTCTTATCCAGGTCATCCTCTTTCTATCTCTTCTAGTTATGCATATCATACATCTTTCCATACTTCTCTGTGTAGTTTGTAGTCTTTGTACCATCCGTTTTGTTAGTGTGTATTTAATATTATTCTACTTTTGCAATAAACAGTCCGTGTTGCATTAATATATTCTATTGATCTCTAATTACAAAATTGTGGGGTATCGCAATAAATTAAAGTTGTGTCGCTGACCAAAAAGGATTGAGAAACACTGCTCTGAAAATTTGATGAAATGTCATATTTACCTGGGTATTTCTGATATTCTTATGATGAAGTATTTTCTGATAAATAACATTTCAATAGTTTCCAATGGAAAAAAAAATTAGATTATTATTATTATTTTGTTATTCATATATTTTTTGTTATTCATATCTTATTTTTTAATTCAACAATATTTGAAACATTTGGAGTTATTAATATGTGAAAGCATTCTAATGAACATCAGATTTGATTATTCAGTTTAAAAGTTTCTATTTAAGTCATAAAATATATCTATAGCTATTTTGACGTTTTTATTACCATTAAATTTATCCTAAAATAATAAAAATATATATTATTTGAGTCACAATCATGGCATAAATTGCATTAATCCATGCTTACAAATTTCAGTTATTCTAAAGTGAATTCAAACAATCTGATCTAATGTTTTATGTAGCACAAAAAAGTACTATTACTTTCATAAAACACATCCCAAATTTAATTTTTTCCCCTTTACTTTAGAGACAGAAAAAAGTAAAAATCAATCTGGGGCTTGGTTGCTCGGTGAGTATGAGTCAATGTTCTAAAAGTTTTATGAAATGTCATATTTACTTGGGTATTTCTGACGTTCTTATGATGAAGTGTTTTCTAATGAAAAACAATTAAATAGTTTCGAATAATAAGTTTTTAGTTATTTCTTACTTAATGAGTTTTACTTAGTGATTAACATTTGAAAATAATGTTTAAAATATTTGGAAACACTCTAATTGAACATCAGATTGGATTATTCAATTTAAAGATTTCTTTTCAAGACCGTAGATTACTTTGATTTTCTTATTGCCATTAAGGGGAGGTTACTTCATAGACCTGAAATTCACGAGGTTTTTACGATTTTTCTTTACCTTTTATTTATCTTTTTTTTTTTTTTTTTTTTTTTTTTTTCCCCGATTACAACGAATTTACCTTTAAAACCCTTTGAACTTTTTGCGCTATATTTCTTACCATATCACTCATATGTTCAAATTATTATGGGCAAAAAAATTAATACTATACCTTGTGCGACGAGATGTACAGGGTGTTTATAATATTGTATCGCATTCTGAAGCTGTCGTCAGCTTGAAGGGACAATTCGGATGAAACCAAGATCAGCACACGTACTATTCTGTAAGGAAGAATGAAAATGGAGCAATAAAAAGTATTGTTGCTGTAATCTTCAACAGATGGCGTCATGGGTCCTGTCGGTGCAAACGCCATTGTAGTCATCAGCATATTGGAGAAGAAGTAATTTCTGCTGTTCCTTTTTTTATTATGTAGAATAATTTTAACATTAAAGAGAGATCTAGCAGACTAACTGTCATCTCGTACAACGTTACTGGCGGATGTGATCGCTTCTTGATTTTGCTGGTCATTCCAACGGCATTTGCACCGACAAAACCTGTAGCGCCATCTGTTGGCGATTGCTGCAAATATTTTTTATTATTTTATTCTTTTCCCCTCTTTTCGAATAGTAAGTGCACCGATTTGATTTCACTAGGGTCTTCAAATCATTCCTTCAAATTACAGACAGCTCCAAATACAGATACTTATGCTATAAGCATCTGGTACTTCTCCGTGCTCATCATGAACATCTAATGAGTCAGGGAACTGTTTTATTCGAGCCACAAACATCTGAAACAAATTTGATACCCAAATTATGTAAGATAATTAAAATCTTTGTAATTAATTTCGACATTTACTTTTGAAAAACTTATTTTTGACAAAATGGCCGATCATATGAACAAAAAAGGTAATTATTTTTCGTAATTTTATCTTTTTAATCTTTGCGAGCTCTAAGTGCTAAAAATAATTAGTTAATGAAAAATATACATTTCAGTGATATAATCCAGCAAACTACTTCTTTGGCAAAAATAGATTAAAATGGATTGAATAATTATCGAGAAAAATGGTCGCACAGTATGAAAAACATGGTTTCGAGAGGTTTTTCTAAACCTAGTTTCGGAACACAATAAATTTTAAGTGTAGAGATGCGTGTATAAAACTATTTTCTGCCTTCTACGGCATAGTGTTCAACGAATGAAAAAAATTACAAGGAATTGGAATATCACGAAATCACTTTGGGCCAAAAATATACACTCTTAAAATTGTGAAAATAGAGAGAGACAGAGTGGTAAAAAGAAGAAAAATAATCAAAAATGTTAACTCGAAGAAGTAAAACCTCTCCTTAAAGCTATTCAAACATTTAATACACTCATACGAGTCACAACAGTGAAATAAATTTTGCTAACCCAATTTCAATTACTCTAAATTGAACTCAAATAGAGTCAGGAATTTTATATACCTCGAAAAATAGTATACATGCCAAAAAATACACTCAAAAATTATATTTTCTGCCTTTGTTTTATAACCGTAATGGATAACGAAGAATTACAATTTAAGATGCATTGTTTTTAGACTGAAACAACAGTTCTGATGTTAGTTACTTAAAAAGAAAAATCATCTATATTTATGTGAATAAAAATTATTTAGTATTTGTGTTTCATGTGAATGATGTTATTGAGTTATAATGCTTATGTTAAAAAGTTTAAGAAAATTCGTCGCCGAAAGTCTTAAAGAAAGACTTTTATAGTTTTCTAAAATAAAAAATTTACAATAAAACTTCGCAGTATCTTAGAAAACGGCTTTCAATTTATATTTACAAAAAAAATTTCAACTGATAAATTAATAAGTAAAACAGTGAAATAAAAAAACTAGAAAATCCTAAGGAGATCTTAAAATTCGTTTTTGCAAAAAGCAAATCTAGTCACACTTCTTTTTATCTTTATGATGATCTCTCGTGCGTTGAAATTTTCTATATAATATAATATATCATAATATTGAGGAAATACCCTTTTTTTTCTTATATATACTAATTTAAAATGTATTCTAATTATAAGTAAACTGAAATTTGTAGCACTGTGGAAAAAAGTGTTTAATCATATTTTCTGATTGCTAATAGGTGAATTTCATTTATTATATCTGTATTTATTACAACTTTGTATATGAAAATGTGAGTTTTAAAACTCGCCTTATCCAAAATTTAAAAGATCGTGTTATCTCTATCAATCTCTATTGGTAAATCTTACCGAAAAACAGAACAATTTGAAAAAAGAAAAAAATATAGTTTTTATACTGCATTTCTAGTATTTTAAAATCTTTTTTCACAATAAAAATCAGTAGACTCAATAAAGGTTTTTCGCAATTTTTTAAAATTTGATTTACTGCATAAGGCGAATTTTGAAATTGACGTTCTCGTATGTATATGTTTTAATAGTCATTAAATATTTAAAGCTATTAATAAAAATGATGTATGAAAATATTTGTCATTTCGTTTCCTTAGAATGACAAGGTTCTAACTGACCAATTTTTTCTTTCTTTTTTTAAATGAAAGTTTCACTTTTGCATAAGCAATAGTAATGTATAGTTAGAACACTTTGAAGTTTATTAACTTTTTTAATAACTCGTTAAACGTTTAAAATTCTCTCGTTGTTTAAAATTCTAAAAAGTACTAAGAACTCTCGAAAGATAGTATTATCGAGTTTTATTAGAATTTATCATGTATAATCTTGTCATTTTAAGTCAATAATTTTATGACCAAAGCTAATCATTTAAATTTCTTTGCTTAACTGAAAGAACGATATGAAAACTTTGTATCATTTGCTTATTCATTTTAATTTATATTAAAAAGATGACTACATGATTAGACATAAAATATTAAAATTCTTTCTTGATAGAACTTCATACAGGTTTACCTTATATTAAAACACGAGTAGTGTCGATTGAATATAGAATTGCTGGTTAGCTTTTCGTAAATAACGATAATTATGACACGGTTAAACACCTTTAAGGTAGGAATATTACTTGTATTAGTATAAATAATGTCAAAAAATTATTGACAATAAAAGGAATGCCTGCATAATATATATGGGGATCAAGGAAAAAAAAAAAAAAAAAATGGTTCTTTTTTTTCGTAATTCAAAAGAAAAAAAATTATATAAAAGCATTAATTTCTTAATATGCTCATTATTTACAGCATTATTCTTAAATTGCAATAGAAAAATAAATACAATAAACCAGTTAGTAGAAATAAATTTCAAAATTTGTCTTTATGTATGATGTTCTATCAAAAAGGAATAATAAAGATTAATAGCTTTAAAATATTTACTAAATGTATCTTGCTTTGATTAATAGTTATTATAACACAGCCTGTTAAAGTCATATTGATGTACATCACTAATTTTGAAAACTGGCACTAAGTATATGGAAGCAGTCTGAATCGTGATTTCATAAAATTGCCTGTAGACAGCACCAGCAGATATTCGGCCTCTCAGAAATGCATTGTTAGTTTTAATAAACCTTTGTTTTCGAAAACTTAAGAAAGGGTTACTTACGACAATATGACTTTAATTGGTTCCTACATTTATTGATAATTTTTAGTATTTCATTTATATTATTATTTTGTTCATTTCACTTTTATCTTTCACCTCTCTGTAAATATTCCGTTCGTTATAATAAATTTAACGAAGGATTTCAATTTTTCGTTTATTAAATTTAAAATTAATTTCAATCACAATAACTAAATTTATCTGTTTAAAAAATTTTAATTACTTCCTTTCTTGACCAAAACATTTTATAGTTATAAATTTTAAAAATCAAAATTTTTAACAATCTCACTTATTTAAAGATTTAAAATAGCAAAGTATATAAAAGTGAAATACATACAATATTAAAATATTAAAAAAGTATTATAAAAGTAGCATAAAAGTATAATATTAATGCCTTAGCAGTTCTTTTTCTTTTTAATATAATAAACTTGAAGTATGGAACAAATACCGCTGTTTCGAGTAGTAATCTACACCTTATTTAAAAAAGAAATCTAACCGATAAAACTAAAAATATTATTAAAATTAATGGTAACCGAAAGCAATAAGTAACAGGCAAGTAAACACTTCTTGCACGTACGGTGTACCGACAAATCAGCTAAGGGATTAACAAGTAAAATATAACCCTAAATTATAATACTAAAAATAATAGTGCGTAAAATATATTATTGTGTTGTCTTACGGAGTCAACATTTTACGGAGGTGAAAGCATATTGACAACTTATATTTTAGAAAATCCTTGGAAGCTAACTCCTGGATGTTCATCTGTCATCTAAACAGGGATGCACAGAAAGTCCTTGGAGGCCGCGGAGAAGCTCAAAGACTCGGACCTCAGCTCGGAGGAGCAGCACTCCCAGGCTCCGCAGGGTAGCAGCAGCAACAATAGCAACAACATCATCGGCAACAGCAATAATCTCACAACCACCACCGTTAGTATCAGCAACAAGTCCACCGTCCAGCAGACTTCTTTTCACCACCACCATCATCAGAGATCACAGCACCAAGGATCCTCCTCATCTACTTCCTCGTCATCCAGGGGTTCCAGCCCGATCCTCGGATGCCCCTCAACTTCGACACCGAATTCTGCACCTCTCCATCCTAATAAAGAAGACCTCCGAACCTCTAGTATTGCATCACTAAGGGCTAAAGCTATTGAACATTCCGCCAAAGTGTTTGGTGAAAACAGAGACTTAGTAGTCAGCGACAACAGGGTGGCCAAAGATGCGGTGCCCATTATGGACAGACCGTCCATACATTCAATTGGTTCACTTTTCTGAAAAACGTGGTAATATTACCCACATGCAGTGTTTCTTTCAGATACCTCTACGAGAAAGCAACGCCACGCAAAAGCAACATCCTCCCCCCCCCCCCTTTACACACACACACACACACACTCCTTCCTAACATTTTGAGCTACGTTACAACTAATGAATTGTTATAAAGCCGACAAAGAAATGGAGCAGCAAGAGAGGGTCATTGACCCTCACCGGTTTTTGAAATTTTAATTAATTAAATTTTCATTTTCCCTGATTGAAAAACAAATTCATGTTTCAATTCCCATTTTTAAAAGATGTACTACATCCATTTTGAAAAATGTTCTACATCCATCCAATGTATTGCTTCCATTTTCTGTTTCAAAATCTTGTACCTTTCCATATTCATTCTATCAGTGCTTATGTTAAATACATTCTTTAAATTCATGTATTCCCCATTCCAAAACAAATGTTCTGAAAGAAACACTGCCCACAGTTAATGTGGCTTTGGCATTATGTATCGAACAGCTTTGTTTATAAATTGAAAAAAAAGTAAATTTTAGCATTAATTTGAAAATATTTCAGGATTTATTTTTTGCACTTAAAAAAAAATCACACTATTTCTAATATTAAAAACTTTATTATTTTATAGTATTTATTATTCTACAGAATTTTAAATTAGAATAGTGATGAAATAAATTCATTATTTCATTTTCGTTATTTCTGATTATCAGAACTAAAATATACCTTGAATTATTAAATTTTATCTCTCCGAAGTTTTATATTTTAGTCAAAAGCTGCCTTTGTAAATATATTGCTATAATGGAACTTCGTCGAAGGTTTAATTGTAATTCTGAAAAACATATATTGAAGCAAAACTATAAAGGAAAAAAATGCATTTTTTTTTTTTATTTCTTATATGTTTGTTTTTAAAATTATTTTCAATTTTATAAAAAAATATTTTATAAAACAATCGAATCTTGACATATTTTCTTCTTTTCCAATGGATAAATATTTTATAATAATTTTGCTTTCTTTTATACTCACCAAAATATTGCTTTTAAGTAAAGTGACATTTATTTACCGTGATACATTCCTAAAATAATACCAATTGTATAATTTAGACTTATATAGATCTTATATAATATTTTTTTTTATAAGCAAAGACTACACATTTAATAACTTACCTTAATAACATTTTCAAGATACTATTTCTGCAGATTACCTTTAAAGGCAAGATTAATATTATAAAAAAGATTTCAAGTAATAATAAACTTATTTCATTCCATAACTATGATTATAATAACTTGTGTTAAAGTTATTTGTTCCAAAATATATATTATGTAAAAGCAATTACAAATTGATGTAAAATTAACGTAACATTGTCAGACTTGCCAAATTCGCTTAGTTTATATTAAAAAAATTAAGATTTTCTTCTTTATTTAGTCATAAACATTTTGTAATTACACAATATATGAATGTAAAAAAATCTTTAGTAATTTTCTGTATGAATTCGGAATTTTTGAATAAAAAGTAAATATAATTGAAAGCTGTCAATTTTAAAATTATAACTTAATATTCTCCAACAGAATTATTACACTGTTTACAACATTTTAAACAAAAGAAATAATAATTTGACAAGTGAAAAAATTTTCAGTCAAAATTTAATCAAATCTAGCAGCAAAATTATGTTTTATTATTATTATTATTATTATTATTATTATTTAAACTAAAAGAATCTTTAAAAGAGTAAACTATTTTATAAGAATCTTTATTATCTTTATTCTTTTAGTAGTTAATATTTTATTGAAAATAGAAATTTTGCGGTTGATTCATCGAATGTCATTAATGCATATTGCAGAGGTAAAATAATATAAATGACTAATAATTATTTTTCCGGTTTCATGTAATTTCAAATTCACTATAAATCCCTTTTTGCTATTTAATCCAGCCGCTAAAATATACATCATAGATTTTTTGTTTAAGAGGATGTTACAACAACACAAGTTAAAACGTACCATCTTGATAAAAATGCTATATACAAGAGGTCGAGTCGTATTTATTACGTAATTATTTAAAATTTATTATTGATATATTTCCCATTAATAACTAAAAATAAGACTTTTGCTATCTTTTTTTTTATTATTTTAACAAAATAGCACAAAAATAAAATACTATTTTTATTAAAAATTTAGATAAAAAGACACTGTTTTAGTGGTAAAAATGATTTCCTTAAATTAACTTTCTGTTTTTCACTTCATTTTTCATAAAAAGAATTATTTGAACTAAAAGATATTATATGCTATATTTATTTACTTTCTATGAAAGATGTATAAAATAAAGAAAAATGTATACGGATGATATAATATTTTTACCCATATTGATAAATGTTTTTTTTTTTTAAATACCACATTAAAATAAAAATAAATAAATAAAATAAAAAGAGAGAAAGAGTGAGTGTATTTTTACATTTTTCTTTACAAAACTCTCGCGTTTCATTTTTTTATTTTCATCATTTCTTATTTTATTACAATCTGTAATAAGAATTCTATGAGTAAATTATTGTATCTAATGTAAAGTTGTATTTCATAAACCTTTTTATTTCGCGCAACACAATATTATTAAATTTATGCGATGCACTTATTCCCTGAATACCAGGTTTCGCGCTGACATAAAAAGGCCAAATATCTTATATGATTTTTTTTCAGCTTTTTACCATCTTTTGGATTTAAACACTAGCACTTTCTAAAAGCATTTTCCGCGTTATTTTTTCTTAAAGTTAATAAGGTGGATGCGTTTAGAAAATATTGGAGTTAAAATTGAAGGAGCTGTAGCTGAATAAAATTCGCATAGTCAGTGGCTATTTTTGTTCAGTGCTTTGGCATAGTATTCAGGAGGCAGTGATTAAACTTATGAAGATGAAAACTATATAAAATTAATAGATGCATTTTTAATATTATTTCTAATACCATAAATTAAATACTTTACCACAGCCAGAGAATAAAATATTTTATTGCAATTCGGTTTAAATATATACATATATTAAGGATATATTTTCTAAATTTTCTTCTAAGAATCTAGTCGAGATTTTAATTTTTAACAGGAAAATTCCATTCTCATAAATATACTGTTAAGCGATTAATTATTTCTTTGTGATATCTCTAAATTTACAATTGAGAGTCCATTTTTTATGCGTTTCATTATAATCCTCGCTTTTTCTTTTCTTTTCTTTTTTTGTGATAACTTTTACTGTATTGCAATAATAAAATTTACAAATCACCTGCATACGCCACTTAGAACAAAAAATTTCTCTTCGAAACTGAAGAATTTTGTGTCAAATGTTGCTGTATGGTTGAAAAAATTTTCAAAAAATTAGATTAAAAAGTTCAGTTACCATAAAACTAAAGTTTCAAACACTTTTTTTTTTTTATCGTTTTTGTTAATTCATAAAATTTTGATAGAATTTTATTAAAAATTTTCACAGTACACCCGAAGTCTTCTTATGTCACTGTAGCAGACCATGGCACGCATATTGAGGAACATTAAATTAGAATAACAAATGAAACATTAAAAAAAAAATACTTAAAAATGTTTTCTAATAATGAAAAAAAAAAAAAAAAAAAGAATAGTTGTGTAAAAAGTAATAGTGAAGTATTTGAAGACACTGGTGAAAGTAGATGTTATGCAAAAATATTGAATTTCAAGTGAATTAAAGTAGATACATTTTGTTGTAATTTTTTTGTGGGTTTTGTTTTAATTTTTGTAAAGAAATCTTTGTGAACAGCACAATGTAATGATCCTTGAAAAAATATTGTGAAAAGAAACATAATGAAAAAGGGAACAAACGCGAAAGGAGAGAATATAATAGCGCTAAGCTCATCAAGCTATTAATATATATCTATACATAGATATCCATAGCTTGGTCTATAGATATTTGAATCCTCTTAAAGCATTAAGAATCGTCAATTAATTTATCTAAATGAACACGTTTTCATTTATTAATCATTTCATTTAAAAATTTAAATTCTTATGCTTATATTTTCTTAACTGTTTACCTTTTATATGCATATAAATCTTATAACATGCATGCATAAATTTTGATCAATTTTCTTTTTTTCAAAACTGCATTTCATACTGCAAAATATTTGGTTATTATTAAAAAAATATTATTTCAATTATTAAATTTAAAATTATTTCAAGATAAAAAATATTGTCTCACACTTTCAAAATAATTAAAAACTTTATTATTTTAAAATTTCCATCTGATATGATTAGTTATTTTATTTTCATCCACAAAGTAAATCAACACTGTAAAACATTTGTGTAACGTTACTCCATAAAAATGGTGGCAGTTTTGCTGCCTCCAATTTTATGGAGTAATTTTTATTTTCATTGATATAATGGCGTAACTTAAACATATGTTACTGGTGTAACATTACATATCAGTGTAATGTTACACCGGTTATATCGGTTAAACCGGTTACCACCTTAAAAAGTGGTGGGAGTTTTGCTGCCACCAATTTTATGGAGTAACGTTACTCAAACAATTGTAAATTTAAGTGAATTTAAGTGATTTTTTGAGGAAAAATATGATATAATATCTTCTTCCATTTGTGTCTTCAGTTATTTTCATATAAAGAAAGCTTTGATTACTAATGTCATTATTCAACCAAATAAGTTACATTTCCATGTCTCCTTTTTTTAAAAGTAAATCGATAAATTATATAATGTATGCAATAATTAATAAAAGTAGAATTAATTTATAAATATCAAATATGAAAGAAACTGGTATATAATTTTTGTTATGTGTTATAAATTGTTTATTTTATAACTTTAAAAATATCTATTTATTCTATTTACATTTAAAAAATTTTATTCTTGTTTTTTAATTACTTTGTAATCTATTGTTTATTGTGATTGTACATTTTGTTATTATTTTTTTTTTTCGAAGGCTAGTATATTATTTATATTTCTAAAAAATTTGAAAACATGTGATAAAAATTAATTAATTTTATTTTGATGTTCGTAATTTAAAAATCTACTTCATACAGATTTTTTTATGGTTTCTTAAATTAAAAAAAAAAATCAATTCATTAATTGTAATAAATATAAAGATGAAGTAAGTGGTCTCTTTATCATAAAGCTCATGAATTTTGTATGTAAAATTAAAAAAAAAAAAAAATCATCAATAGGTAGCGCTGTACATTCTTAAATTATCAGAATGTTCAAATTAATATCAAATATTCAAATTATAAACTTTTTTCGTATTTCAATAACTAAATTGAATAAAAGTTTAAAACGAGAGGCTTTGATGTTATTTTCCATCACAGTACTCTCAGCATTCTTACTATTTGACGAATAATTTTAGCAATTTTTAAAATTACTATATAGCTACCAGACAAACATTTCACTTACTTAATTTTTATATTCATTGTAGAAAATGGATAGTTTAATTTTAAAGTTAAGGGGCCACTTATAGAACATCTTGTATTAACTTTTTTGAATAAGAGAAAAATTGTGACTGTTTAGTTGTATTTGTTTTAATTATTTAAACTATTTTGATAAATCAATAATAATATGCAACGGTTTTTTAAGGAAATATTCACTAACTTATGTTCTGCACTGTATAATCGTTGTACGAGTCTTTCAAACAACATATTTCAGTTTTTTTTTTTAATTACAAATTGATGAAATTATCAATTGTAAAACGAAACCTTAGAGACTTTTTGACTCAAACTAAGACGATGATGGAGTTTAATAATAGGGATGAGAATTAATTTATTCATATGTAAGAGAATATTGTTTCGAATTACAAGTTGATATGACACTGACTTTTAAAATAGGGGAGACAAAGAAAGTTTCCACTGAAAGACTGAAATTTAGAATAATTAAAGCTGGTATCTTCAGAATTGGAAGACGAGAACATTTTCCGTGTGCCTGGAGATACTGTGTATATAGAACTTTGCGTACATCCACTTTGGACACTTGGAATAACCTACGAGTATTGTTCCTTTGGATATGCAAAAGAAATTATGTGTACATTTTTCCTAGTGTTCAATATATGTGTTCACAATAAAGTTGTTTGAATGAGCTGTGGCCTTTTTCTTTCCTTCTATTACTGGATAATCATCCAGGGGAGCTAAGTCTTATACAGTTTTATATAATAGCTTTAGTGCAAGCCCATGGATCATACATATTACAGTTGAATTACATTCAATTATACAGTTTTGAAAGGAAAAGCATACTGTCGAAAGCTTCTTTTCACCAAATTGTGGTAGAGATAACAGTTTGAATGGAAAAAGTGTCTGTTTTCCCAATAGGAATGTAAATTTTGAACTAGGATTTACGAACGTTCACACCAACATTTTTTTTTATGGCAACCCTTATTTTTTGCACTTTATTTGAATTCCTTAAATTAAAACATCTTAGAAAAAAGCATAGTGTACTTTTACATAAATCTTCATCAAATATTAAAGAAAGTTTGTTTGGGGTCCATTTATTTAAAAAAAAATTCAAAATCTTAAAATTAAAAGTATCTGAAATACATAATTAATTACCAGAAAAATTATAATTTGTTAAACATCAAAATAAATTCAGTTTATTAAGATAATCTACTTTATGAATATTTTTCGAAGAGCAGTCGGGCATGATTAAGACATGTTTGAAAGGAGTGGACAAAAGTCGCGTATTAAGCGGGATCACGTATTACACGTGATTTGTATAATGTTACAAAAACTAGGCTTATTTACAGATTTAATCATCTAAATGAACTTTACAGTTGAGCATTTTTACTTCATTTACATATTCATGGTCGATAATCATGTATTTTATGTATATTTAGATTATAATGTAACTGCATTCCACTTTAATTCATTGTTTCTTTTTGTAAGACCGAATGAAATAATAATGGAAAATAAATATAAATATACATAGCTGGTATAGATTTCACATAGCTGGTATTTTTTATTAGTTTGTTGCAACGAAAAGTAAAACAACAAAAGTAATTTTCCTACAAGACTAATTTTTTTTTTTGACAGAAAGAAAAAAATATTAAATCTTTGAACCCAGAACCCAGTTTTTGAAATCATATTTAATATTTGTAATAATGAGCATCCTTCTTTTTAATATAAGAAAAAATATCCTCATTAATTTTTGTGCAAAAAAAATGTTAGCATGGCAAAAAATAAAGAAAACATAAAAGAATTATCCGACTGCAATCGTATTTATTTAATTTTTAAAAGCTTCATTTTTCTTGCTTATTTTATGCATTATAAACAAAGTAGTGTCGTAATATAATGGTCATTCTTAAGCATAGTAATTTTTATGGCGTTCCTGAACTATCCGAATTCGTCTACATCTTTCTACTACATACATGAATCGAGAGACCTAGAAAGTTAAGAGTTGGTATCAAAGAAGTCTTGCAGTTTTGCTTATTTAGCAGAGTTTTGTTTTGTTCAATAATCTACCCTTTATTTCCGATTAGTAATTTTCGCCTTAATTATAGCCTACTGTTATTAAATAAAGTAAATAATACTATTCGGATACAATGTATTTTATTTGAAAAAAGTCAGTCAGATTTTCTGTTAATCTTTCGTAAATTGGGAATATTTGAAAATTTTTTTAATGGAATACGAAACACGTTTTCTAGGTATCTCAACAAAGAAACAGAAAAAAAAATCTTTCATGACAAATATATGAATTAAAAAAATGCTTTATATTATTGGAACGCATACACTTTATTAAAAAAAAAAAAAAAAAAAAAAAAAAAAAAAAAAAAGTACTCTGACAAAGATATTGAAAAAATTTCAAACTAATAGGAATAATTTATATTAAAGGAATAACCTATAGTAATAACACCCTTATTGGATAAATATCAGCATCCGAAATTTAATGTTTAAATTCATTAACCAAATGTGGAATTTTCTTTCAAGAAATGGAAATTTAACCCTTTGCACTCGAGAGGTGATTCTCACTGACTATCGAATGGGTACTCAAAATGCTGTAGACACCAGTATTTTAAACTAGTTTTCTTCGGCTTATCTAATGACCGGATGATTTGTGATAAAAGGTTATGAAATAGACTGTAAGCTATTATTGCTGTCCAAAGCACTTGGGTCCTGGTTTACGGGGGACACCTGACAACACTAGTGGTGAGTGAAAGTCACTTATCGAGTGCAAGGGGTTAAAAGTCGACTGAAATGTGTTAAATAAACGTTATATTGAATTTCGAACGAATGAACCAAATATAATCAAAAACTATACAGCTAAATCCGGATATCCCACTAACATACCTACTTAATTTCAAGCTAATCGAATGCTTTTTGCAGCAGTAATCGTGGAGCAGACTGATAAACAGAAACTAAAAATTTCGTATTTCTACAGTAAGCCTTCACTGTCAAATATTCAAATTGTCACTTTTTGTCCCTTGTCCCCTACTTTATGCACTGATCTTCTGTAACAATTTTAAGTGCAATAATAAACAATTTTTAGACATGTTACAATCCAAAATAAACTAGTCAGATCTGGCAATTCCAAAACTTTTTTCTATCTCATTCATATTAATAGTTCCTGAAAAAGGCAGTATAGCAGCGTCACAGGTTAGGTGGTTTAAACCAGAATCTACTCAGTAGCAACTTATGTCAACTTGTAACTGAATCTGAAGTTTGATGAAATCCGTGGATTAGTTTTTAAGATAGAGCTATTGAGAAATCTTTTTATAAAAAATCTTAGCGTCACATGCTGGGTAATGTACACTAAAAACTAATCAGGATCAATTTTTATCAGGTACTAACTGAATCTGAAGTTTGGTGAAAATCCATGCATTAGTTCTTGAGGTACAGCCTTTGCGAAATCGTGAAAAATGCAGCATAGCAACGCCATTTGTAGGGTGATTTACATCAAAAACTAAACAACACTAATTTATATCAGGGACTAATGGAATCTGATGTTTTAGAAAATTTCACGCATTAGTTCTTGAGATAGAGCTATTAAAATAATCACGGATATTGCACTATGGCAGCGCCACCTGTTGAGTGATTTACACCAAAACGTAATCAGAATCATATTATATCAAATTCTAACTAAATCTAAAATTTTATGAAAACTTGTGCATAAGTTCTGGAGATATGGCTATTGTGGAAATTGTGAATAATACAGCATAGCAGCGTTACCTGTTGAGCAATATACAGCAAAAACTAATAAAATCTAGTTTATATCTAGATGTCACAGAATCTAGAAGTTATGTGAAATTCCGTGCATTAGTTCTTGAGATAAATGTTCTTGAGAATGCTTTTGCAGATTAGTTCTTGAGAATGCTATTGCAATAATCACAAATATTGCATGTTACCATAGGGGATCCATGATAGAAGTCTAACTAAAACATATCCAATACTAATATAAATAAAAAAGAATAGAGAACAAAAATAAAAAAGTTTTACAAAATTCCGTGCATTAGTTCTTGAGATAGAGCTATTGCAATAATCACGAATATTGCACCATGGCAGCGCCACCTGTTGAACGATTTGCATCAAAACATAATGAGCATCTTGTTAGATTAAGTTCTAACTAAATCTAAAGTTTTATGAAAATCCATGCACTAGTTCTTGATATATGGCTATTGTGGAAATTGTGAATAATGCAACATAGCAGCGCCACCTGTTGAGCAATATACACCAAAAACTAATCAGGTGTAGTTTATATCAATGTCTAACAAAATCTAAAGTTTTGTGAAATTCCATACATTAGTGTTTAAGATAGAGCGCCCACAAAACTTTTGTCATATACAGACAGACTCACAGAAAGACATTTTGTAAAAACATCTTTTTCGGGTTCTCTGACCTCTAAAACGTGCAAATCCGTCGAAAACTGGATTTTCAAAAATTTACCGAATCCAATACTTTCTTGTAAATATAGAAGAAATTAAAAATTGTCAAAAGAACACTTTGCAGAAATTGAGTCACATCAAAGAGTTACACGTTATGTCATCACAATACTAAGTTAATATTGGAGTTAATAAATACACAACAAATTCGTGTTCACTGGCAAGCAAGTCTTTGGCGGAGGAAAGTATTAAACTGTTCTCGTTTGTATTACAAAATTCTGAATTTGTAAGATTAAATTCTTTCAGATAAGTATTTGAATTTTCCATAGGTTTTTCTACACGTTGGTACTTTGTTGTAGAAACTTTTTTTTTTTTTTTTTTTTTCAGGGAATCTTTTCAGCAGATTTAATTTGCAGGCCATTTAAAAAAAATTAATCTCTAAACGATAAGTGGTGTAGTCAAGACGAAAGTCAACAGTAAACTGATTGTGACAACTTCAAATCATTATTTATATAGGTTTAAATCAGTGATGGTTGGAATTATAAATTATAACTTTATTTACTAAGTAAGAAAAATCATGCGATAAGCATAAATTATGAAGCACTTTTCAACACTTCCTGAAATCTTTAAAAAACTTCGTTATCCAGGGAAATAACGTATTATTGTCCATATCCAAATATGTGTTCCAATACTTTTGAAAAGCCCTGTATTTGATCTGTCGGTTAATATGCAGACTATATAATGGTAAAATTTAGTTTAGGAAGAAAACGCCTAACTGGTTGAAATTTTCCTTTCAGCATTTTATACTAATAAATGAAAACATATTTGAATACTTTTGTTTAGCCCTGTAAAACCCATAGTACCTTTAATACACGAAAGTATATTGCTAAAGTTTAGTTTAAAAATAAATTATCTTTAAACTACTTAAATTAATCGTGATAATCAATGACAATCAATTATACGTGAATGAAAAAGGTGAAGTGATTTTGTTTTAGTTTTTAGTTTTGAAAAAACGAAAACTAACAACAGTTTTAACATACTTAAATCAAATTTCTAAAAATTATCATCTAAAGGCGACTATGTATCCAGTTCTTTGCGTGACCCTGTATATCATTTTATCTATATTCTACAAACATTTCTTAGTAAACTAAATGCATTTCATGGTAAAAAGCATATTTAAAAACCGCCTTAAGTAAATTACGCTCATATTCTTTAGATACGCTTATATTCTACAGACCTTTCCGAGGTCTTTTATGTAACCCTGTGTATTTAAATTTTGTAACAATTAGCATTTAAATAAACCATATAATATGCATACATGTTACATGAAGCTTAAAAGCGTATATCAAAACTAAAAATGCATTTCATCCATCTAATAGCCATTTCCGTAATATACAGGACTTCGGATAGAATATACTATTTGAAATCTTTTGTATGTCCCTGTAAATACTATGCACTACGTATTATGCACAAAATAACTCATATTAATCCTCAGCAACGTATATCAATTTGATTATATATGAAATCGTTTACCATAATTAAAATATGTCGCAAACAATTCCACCCTTTGTTATTATGCATTTGAATTCTTTTGTGTGGGCCTGTAAATGAATAATAACTATTCTTTTCGCTGCATACTTTACAAAATGCATATTTTAGTGCTCTTTGAAGATGCATATAAGTTTGAAGATGTTTGACAGGCTGTAAAATCTTGAAAATTCATTTGAAACGATTTTTCCCCATAGGCCGTAATGTAATGAAAAACTTTTGACTGTCCCTGTAAATAAACTAATCCTAGTAGAAACTTCATTTTCAATAGGGTTTGTGCTCCGGTAAACGTCATTAACGTCCAAAAAGTTCATGACAATCGGAGCACATTTACAAGAATTAGAGCGCGGCCAGATGGCCAGACAAACAGACGGACAGACAAACCGAATGTATAAGCACTTTTCAACTTTGTTGAACAGTGCTAAAAATGAGGTCACTTGCTAAATTTTCAAATTGTTGATTTAACCGAAAAAATGGATATAGCTAGCAACAAAAGAATGAATATTTCAGCATGATAATACTCTAGATATTTTTTCAAACATGGAAATGTAACACAAGTTTAACTAGTCAGTAAACAAAAGTTAATTGCTTAAAAAATATATTCTAATGAAATTGTTCAAAATAATTAAATTCTGTTAGCAAATTTTAAATGAATGTGGGAAAAGATCTAAAACTAAATTAG
The DNA here is from genome assembly GCA_964019185.1 of Maratus speculifer. Classification (NCBI taxonomy): domain Eukaryota; kingdom Metazoa; phylum Arthropoda; class Arachnida; order Araneae; family Salticidae; genus Maratus; species Maratus speculifer. The sequence continues at coordinate 41,913,204 of OZ025296.1, forward strand.
TATTAAAATATCTAATGAATACTTTATTTAATATATGTCCCTAAAGAAAAATGTTATTATTTGATTGTTTAAAATAATTTTATTCTGGCGAAGTGATTTAAAATAATTATTAAATAGTATAATTCAAATAAAATTGTTTCAAATAATGAATATAGCTAAACAAAACCTAAATTGGTATTAAAATATATACTAAATACTTTATTTAACGTACAACTTGACAAATGTGTTATGCTCAATATAGTTAGTGAATTATAGTTTCTATTCTACTAGTTTAAAATAAAAAGCGTTAATAAAAATAAAGAAGTTGGAAAATGCATGTCCGACGTGGCAAATGAGGTGCGCTCGTATTATAATTAATTTTATAAATATTCAGAGCTTTATACCTTAGCTATTAAACCCTTATGGAAAAAAAAAGTATGAATACATACTTTGATATAATTATATATCTTCAATTCAGTAATGCGAAAATAACAGGTTTTCATCTCAAATTGGACGTAATCAACATGACAAACCTAGAATCACTACCTATCATAGGATATGGTAAAAATGGGATATCGTAAAAGCCCTTTTAAGCAATTTTCATCTATACTCTGTAACTCTTACAGATTCTGTTGTGTTACCCTGTATATAATCTACAGCATTCACACACAGAATGCAATATGCAAAAATGTAGTTAAACTTAAAAACTCATATCACAACTAAAAATGCACTTCTAGCAAAAATTTGTGACATACATTTCTGGTACAGTATAGCATCCGAAACCTTTTGTGAATTCCTGTATATACTTTTAGCATTTTCTTTTATACAGGAAGTAATTTGTAATAAATCTCAGCAACTTTTATCAATTTCGTTACATATAAAGTAATTTAACGTGATTGAAATCTCCGCAAAAAATTTTTTCTCTTATACCATTATGTAACGCAATTTTTTTGTATTTTGAGTAGCTCTGTAAATGAATAATAAAACTTTTTCGCACCACATATTGCACAGAATGTATATTTTAGTACACTTCAGTAAATGCATATCAATTTCATCCTGTTTGAAAGGCTGTGATACCATTAAAATGAACTTGAAACATTTTCCGCCATTGACCGTAATGTAATGGAGTACTTTGATTGTCCCTGTAATCAAACTGTAGATCCGATTTTCATAAAATTTGAAATGACTTTACAAAATTATGCAACAATTATATATTTTAAATTTCAAATAATTCGATTGGGTAGTTTTTGCTCCGTTATATGTGGATAGACGGGCGAACTGAACGGCGACTATAGGTGCTACGTATTTACATAACGATCGCACCTATTAAAATCCTTCAATATTGCACTGGTTTCAAAATAAACTGCGTGAAATTAACACGATTTGGTTGAACCAAGTGTATGAAAATTTTAATGTTTGTTGTAATCTACTAAAACTAATGCATGAAATACGTTTTTTTATAGCTTCAATCATTTAGAAAAGAAATGTTTAGCCCATTTGTGCCTGAATTTTCGTTTTCTCAAACTTGGTGGTAAAATCACTTTAAAACGTTGCAAAATGAATTGGAAAAATACTAAAATAAATTACGGTAAAATATATTTGTAATAATATTTGTATTATGTAATAATATTTGTATTTATATGATAAAATGTATAAACGTATTAAATATCAGAGTATGTATATTAGGGTCAAGAGGGATAATTATATCCAATTTTTACATTTGCAACTTTGTTTTTTTTTTTTTTTTTACTTATTTCTATTAAAGTGATTTTTTTAGTACATAGATAGTAACTTTGATTCCTTAAGGACACTTCTTAAAATTTTTAATTCTCATAGCATTAAAAAAAAAAAAAAAAAAAAAAAAAAAAAAAAAAAAAAAAAAAAAAAAAGTTAAAAAGATGGTTATAATTATTCTCATCAAAAAAACACAATCACAAAAGTTTGGAGTAATTAAGACCCCTAGTGGGGAAATTATGTCCTCTTTATACTTTTCTATACATATTTGTTTGGGGTAGAGCATTAGAACTCCAAATTGACAAATCCGTTTATCAAAAATTTTGGTAGACTTTGTTCAGATTGCTATTTGTATCTCAAAAATGTCTAAAATGTCTAAAATGAAAATTACATTATGAGGTTAATATTTAAGCGTGAAATAAAATTTCACCATACACAGTTTTCTCCATTACAGTGGTGGTTATAACTACCCCCCCCCCCCCCACCTGATTCTACATGTTTTGTCTAAAATTACATAAAATATAGTCCGTTTTCTAATTACAGCTTTTCATAGGTCCGTGTGCAATTTTATGATTAAGTATCGTGAGTGGTCTCATTTTGTTCCTTATGTATTGTAGACTAAGAAAAGCGATGGTGGACATCTGGGACCCGCGACTGGGGAGGGGGAGGGGGAGGGGAAGGGTTGAAAAATGCAAGGGAAAAAAATTCCATTTCATTAAAAATAAAGAAAATTATCGATAAATATTAATGTTTAAAACGTTTATAGATTAGGAAAAACATTTGTGGACATCCGGGATCCGCGACTGGAGAGGGGGAGGGGAAGGGGAGGGGTTGAAAAGTGCAAGGCAAAAAAAATCCATTTCATAAAAATTAAGAAAATTATGCAAACATATTAATGTTTAAAACATTTATAGATTAGGAAAAACATTTGTGGACATCCAGGAGCCGCGACTATTGAGGGGGATGGGAGGGGGAGGGGTGGGGTAGGGGAAGAGTTGCAAAGTGCAAGTGAAAAAATTCTATTTCATAAAAAATAAAGAAAATTATGTATAAATATTAATGTTTGAAACAATTATAGATTAGGAAAAACATTTGTGGACATTCGGGACAAGCGATTGGAGAGGGGGAGGGAAAGGGTTAAAAATTGCAAGGGACAAAAATTCCATTTCATAAAAAATAAAGAAAATTATGTATAAAGATGAATGTTTAAAACATTTATAAATTAGAAAAAAACATTTGTGGACATCCGGGACTCACGACTGGGGAGGAGGAAAGGGGGAGGAGAGGAATTTGAAAGGGGCAATAAAAAAAATTCTGTTTAAAAAAAATATGCATAAATATCAAAGTTTAAAACATCTATAGAATGAGAGTGGCATTGAAGGATACTCGGGACTTGTGATTAGGAAGACGGAGGTAAGGGAAGAGGAGGGGAGGGGAGGGGAGTGGAAAGTGTTGAAAGAGGCAAGAAAAAAATGCCACTTAATTGTATATATATATATATATATATATTAATATTTAAATCTTTTATAGAATAAGAAAAGCAATAGTGGGCATCCGGGATCCGCAACTAGGCTAGGGGGAGGGGGAGTAAAGGGGAAAGGATTGAAAAGGGCAAGAAAAACGATCTGAAGCTTTAGTGGGACTGCATTCTCTTTTTGGATCTGACAGCACTGGTTCATTCAGTGGTAAATCAGAAACCAGTTTTTGGAAGAGCTTCATAAATGCTGACGACAGAATTCTGAAAGCACTTGCCGCATAAGGTCAAACAGATATCCTTGAGAGTGAAAGATATATTGCACTTGAAGAATACATATGTTAAGTGTACATGCCAAAATTAAACATTAAAACATTCAGTGAACTAAGATGGTGTTTATTTGCAAAAAAGCAAGTTGAAGGAACAAATATGCCTCCAACTCAAGCCACCCTTTACCCAGCCATAAGAGTGCATTACCAAGCAATAATATGGCAAAGAGCACACATTTTAAAAACTAATATTCCACCCCCAACTGATTTTGGTTGGATAATAAAGGAAAAATAATACCTACCTGTCATGTGTAACATGCCATGTGCTCCTCAAGAACTGGTTTAATCGGTGCGTTGTTCGTGTGCCAAGTGAAGATGTGTAGCATCCTATAAATGTTCACAAAATGGATTACCTTGTAACTGAAATGTGTTCATGCTCGGGTGAGGCTAATAAATGTGATAATGTTGGAGGCCTTGATGATGTAAATTATGATGACAGTGGTACCGATGATCCTACTTTGTTCTGAAGTTAAACTTTTACTTGCAGTTTAAAATTTGAAAGTTTTTACTATTTAGGTATATGATGTATAATATAGAATAACAATACAAAGATAACAAATAATATTTAGCGCTACAAAATTTGTATCATTAGTATTTATCATCACTCACTTCCTTTTCAATTACCTTTATTACTTATTTTTTCCCTTGCACTTTTCAACCCTTCCCCTCCCTCTCCCCCTCTCCAGTCGCGGGTCCCGGATGTCCACAAATGTTTTTCCTAATCTATACATGTTTTAAACATTAATATTTATACATAATTTTCTTTATTTTTTATGAAATGGAATTTTTTACCATGCACTTTGCAACTCTTCCCCTCCCCTCCCCTTCCCCTCCCTCTCCCCCTCCCCAGTCGCGGCTCCTGTATGTCCAAAAATGTTTTTCTTAATCTATAAATGTTTTAAACATTAATATTTATTCATAATTTTCTTTATTTTTTATGAAATGGAATTTTTCTCTCTTGCAATTTTCAACCCTTCCCCTTCCCCTCCCCAGTCGCGTCTCCTGGATGTCCACAAATGTTTTTACTAATCTATAAATGTTTTAAGCATTAATATTTATTCATAATTTTCTTTATTTTTTATGAAATGGATTTTTTTCCTTGCACTTTTCAACCCTTCCCCTCTCCCTCCCCTTCTATCTCCCCCTCCCCAGTTGCGTGTTCCGCATGTCCACAAATGTTTTTCCTAATCTATAAATGTTTTAAACATTAATATTTATACATAATTTTCTTTATTTTTTATGAAATGGAATTTTTTCCTTGCACTTTGCAACTCTTCCCCTTCCCCTCCCCCACCCCTCCTCCACCCCTCCCCATCCCCATTCCCTTCCCCAGTCGCGGCTCCTGGATGTCCACAAATGTTTTTCCTAATCTTTAAATGTTTTAAACATTAATATTTATACATAATTGTCTTTATATTTTAAGAAATGGAATTTTTTTTCCCTTGCACTTTTCAACCCTTCCCCTCCCCCTCTCCCTCCTCAATCGCGGGTCCTGGATGTCCACAAATATTTTTCCTAATCTATAAATGTTTTAAACATCAATATTTATTGATAAATTTCTTTATTATTTATGAAATGGAATTTTTTCCCCTTCCATTTTTTTACCTTTCCCCTCCCCCTCCCCAGTCGCGGGTCCCGGATGTCCACCATCGCTTTTCTTAGTCTACAAGACATAAGGAACAAAATGAGACCACTCACTATACTTAATCATAAAATTGCACACGGGATGTAATTAGAAAACGGACTAACAAGCTTTTAAATACTACATTATAATACTAAAATTACTATAGTTATGAACTATTTCTAAAATGTAACTAATTCTTTACAGAGATCAATAACATTATAAATATAAGTAATAATAAACTAAAAATAATCATATTTGAGGCTTAAAAACAGTTTGCTTCATAATCATCTTGATAAGAAACTTACAAAAAAAACTTTCCTCAAAATGGTTAATAAAAATATGCAACCATTCGTGCCTAGAGGCCTTTCATTTTGTATGTTACAAAAAAAGCATAAAAAGTAGACTTGAACTTATAATTTTTCAATAAAAAATATATATATTTCAAAGAAATCTACAAGCTCTACAAACAAAGATTATGACTTATTCATTTGGCTATATGATAGAAAAAACACAAATGAACTTGCTTTTAACATTTCGCTCATCTTAAAAAATAAAAAATCTTTAAACCACCACAAAAAAAAGTGTAATTTAACAAATTACAACAACCATTTGGAAAATGATTTTTTCAAAGACTAGAATGTAAAATAAAATCTATATTAAAAAAGAATAAAAAAACATATGGTCCTTTAAAATCCTTTGTAATCGGTGGGGATCGATAATTAGACCTCGTTTATTTATTTATTTATTTATTTTTTCACAATTTGATTATTTGCGTCGACCCATTTCGTAACTTTTAAACTTTCTTCTTTATTAAACAACGATATTTTTTCCCATATTCAAATTGAAATTCTTCTAAATGTAAAGAATTTCGCAAAATAATGATAATAATAATAGTAAACATAATTTTCATGATGATTAAAAACGTGGCTTACGTAATACCAGAGTCATATATTACGTGCACCATGGATTAAACAGCTGTCATAAATAAACTTTTCTTTTTTTTTTTCTGTCATCGTGGCAACAAAGGTATTTCATTTCTTGACATTAAACAAGGACCAATCAGAAAACGAATGAAATCAGTTCAAAATTCAAGATATTTTATTGCATAAAGCTCTTAATCGTAGTGTTAATTAATCTACATGATTAATTAATTTATTACACTGCTTGCATTTATGTTTGTCGGATGATAGATGAATCTTCCTGTGTTGAATTAAATCGAATCTGTTTCAAAACTTCAGCACAATGGTCATATTGATATTACTTGAGAAACTGATTTAGTTCACTTTGCTTTGGAACATTATGAATTTTAATATGTTTCATCAAATCCATCTCTCTCGAAAACCTTTCATTACATTGTTTATATTTATGACATTTTCTTTCTTCAATGTGAATTAACCTATGCTTTCGCAAATCGCATTGTTTAACGAATGTTTTCTCATACTTGTCACAATTAAAATGTCTTTTTTTTTTCTTTTTTTTTTTTAATTCAAACTATGTATGTCTGACTGACACCACTCGTTTGCGAAAGCGTTTTTCCGCACTTTTCACATTGATAGAAAGTAGATGTCATGTGATGAATCATCATATGTTCAAGTAAAGAGCTTTTTCGGACGAAACAGAATTTCACAAAAAAAATTACACATAAATGTTTTTCTTAGATGAATATTCATATGTTTTGAAAACTCACTCTTCTTGGAAAATTCTCTTTTGCAAGTTCCAAAAAATAAATGTAACCGAAGCTGATTTGATGAAATGAAGTGGGTGAACTATTAATATTCGAACCAGGCCCATCTTTTTATCTCCTATTCTTCAAACTCCGATGAAAAGATTTCAAAAGTCGAATCAGTCTTTTAACTTGTGGTGGCAAAAAATGGCCCTTCTTATAATAACAGAAACAAGAAACAGATCAATGAAATGAAAACCAACTCATTGTTCATTTATCTGGAAATAGGTAGCGTGGAAAAATAATCATTTTTTAAAAATGACGAAAGCATCACACGATGTCTATTTCCTATAGAAATTATTATGCTCACTAAGACAAATATATGTTATTAAAACGTAGGTAAGTGTAGAAAATTACACAATATGATTTTATAAATTCATTTTTTTTTATTCTAAAATGTTTTTTTAATAAAAAGCTGCAGACTGTTAGATTCAACCTTAGTGTAAAACATTTTCTAAGATGAGTGTGATAGAAAAACTTACTCTCTTAAAACCTCAATCACAAAATAATTCAAGTTGAATTGAAATCCACTCGTCTCCCGATTTAAAAGTTATTGCAAAATAAAGAGTTGAAGCAACACAAATGAACGAGCTGTTTTTAAGCGATTTAAATCAATATGAGTAATTTTAATATACAATTTAATTCAACATGAGTAAAACGATTAAAAACAAAGTCATTCACGATCCAAGGAATTGCAGCTCTTTCCTGAGAAGTCAAATCCACTCTTACCAAATCTACTACAAATTTACGTTTTAAGAGTGTAGTTATTTCTTATTAGTAGTAAATTCAACGAATAAACACTAATTTAAATAGTAATCATTCAAAAAAATTTGCTTCATGCAAATACAACCTAATGCACATGACTTGAAAACTTTTCAAAAAGATTTTGCTAGTTTAACCATATTTTTTCATGGCGGAAATATTAAAGAAGAAGCAAGCTTATCATAAATTTTAGTTCAGAAGTAGAAAAACTATTTCCTGTTTTCTAGCTTGCATGGTCAAAACAACTCTAATGTGTTCAATATAATATTAGCAAATGATCTTTAAAAATTGGAATCTAAATCATGATAAATATTCTATTCAAATTTATTAAAGGGAAGTAATATTATATCAGATTTAATTATAAAACATTTCGGTGGTTTTATGACGCAACTGGCTAGCGCATACCTCTATAAGTAGTAAGGTTGTCGGTTCGAATTTGTCCATAGGTGAATTATTATTGTTTATTGACTAAAAACCATTCCGTTTATATCTTCAAGAAAAGTATTATGTGAAGCTATCGAATTTTTATTTTATTTATTCATTTTGATAAATTTAAAATTCTACAACAAAACTCAAAAATCCGGTTTGGTAGATAAGATTTATAAAATATTATGCTTTATTAAATATTCTTTTATAGATTCTAGTTTGATAAATTATTTTAAAATTTTTTATTATTACGTCGTAACAAAAATTCTTTTATAGATACCAGTTTGATAAGTGACTTTTAAAAAAATTGTCACAGTTTAATGTTATAATACAGGTTCTTTTATAAGTCGTGAAAATCCAGTTTATTAGAAAAAGGGAGGGAAAATATCTTTCCTCTAACAATTTCTTGAAATTTAAGTAATTTCTAAAATTTATCGTGCTATTATTATTATAGCTTAACAAAACATATTCACTTAAAATTCACCTAACATTTCAAGAACTTTAAATAATTTCTCGAAGTTGGAGTAGACATCATTACATCTTAACAAAACCTCTTCACTAAAAATTCCTCTAAAATTCCTAAAAATTTAAATATTTTCTCGAAATTGCTATCGTTATTAAATAACAAAACCTATTCACTATAATTTCCTAAAAATTAAAATAACTGCTCAAAGCTGTAGTGGGTGCTATTATTATATTTAAAGCAAACCAGTCTCTATCAGTACCAAAATGAAACGTGTCATCGCTTTTAAAATAACTTACATCACCTGCATTAAGCATTGTTCCTTGGTTTGATCGGCTAGATCCACGGCAAATCATCAAGCTACAAAAATATTTTGCATAAGCATGGTCGAAACTAGGTTAAAACTTTGAACTAAATTAGAATTTCGGTAAATAATACTTTCAGCGATAGAGGGTGACACATTTTTTTTTGTTAAATTTCAACTTTAAAAACTATTTACCTTTCTACTAAACTAAAAAAAAAAATAATAATAATAATCGTTGTTCATTTACTTACAAAAGAGAGGTGGAGGAGGAGCAAGAAAAGGTAATGTTCAAGCTCCACCATTCCTTCCTATGCATAATGCTATTCGATTCAGCCTCTTCCTAAAAATTTAAAATGAAAAATAAATAAATAAATAAATTAAAAATTTATTCCCCCCCCCCCCTTAAAATACCCCATTTTTTCGGCATACTTCCGCTTGAAAACTGCTCCCTTTAAAGAACACCTAACCCACTTTTAAAGTTACTATTTTAAAATAGTACTCTAACAGAAGAAATTGGCAGAGCACTTGATTTCCTTTTACTGTCTGTCTGCTCTCTATCTATCAGCATTCTCTGCTGCCTGTCTGCCTATTAACTTTCTGCCCGTCTGCTATCCGTCTGCTTGTCTGATTGTTAGATCATACTAAAAATATATATTAGCATGAAAATTAAACTAACCGCGTATATATTCGTTTCTTTTGTAATACGGCCCCTGTAAAATGACTATAAATACTACATACACTCTCTTCAAGAAAATATATATTGTAGCGAACTCTAAAAACTTACAAAATTTCATTACAGTTCGTGTTCTTCGTTTCATATATATTTATTCATTTGTGCGGTCCTGTAAAATAATATTAACGGATTTCTAGGAAAAACATGCTATAAGTGACTATAATAATATACTAAAGTTACATTTCCGTCAGTGTTCTAAAAATCCTGCAATGAACATATATTCGTTTAATTATTCGTTTTATTTCGCATTATTCCTTGAAAGAGTCGTTTCATAAAATCGTTTCATAAAGTCATTTCATTACGATTTTATACATATAGAGTAGATATTTAAATTTGTTTATTATTTCTCTTTAGGTGACTACAGCATAAAAGAAAGATAAGTTGAATAAAGTGCCTAATTCTGACTAATTGTTGCCTAATTCTAACTTAAAGTATGAATGCTACTTGAAAAAAAAAAATCTATTTTTAATTTTCTATTATGCAAATACCAATTAGGTGCACTATTAGAATTAAAAAAACTCTACAATATGGAAAAAAAAAATTAACACGTAAATTTGAAAATTGCGAAGGTTTTTCCTGAAAATTTGAACGGAATTCGTTTTTAGGAAGTAATCAGTGACCCTTTGCATCACTGAGTTAGATATCCGCAATGTTAATTTTTCATGCTAAATATTTATTTATAATTTGAGCAGCTTCACATCGTTATTATTACTATTATTATTATTATTATTATTATTATTTAATTAAAAAGGTTGGAGGCATACAAAATAAATTTCTTTCAAAGGTAATTTCGTATAACTTTATAATTTTGTATGCTGTTTTGGGTAATAACTCCACATTAAAGTTCTACCAATTTTCAGCGTTTAATTTTATTTATTTATTTATTTTTTCCAAACAAATATAGGATTTGATACAGCATCTTACTGACTATGCATTCAAGAAAGTATATTTTAGCGCATATGTATTCATAAAATATAATGACATGATTTCTTGACCAATAGTTATTTGCTGTTTTTACCGATCTATGTGGACAATAATGCCATGTAAACAACAATCCCTGTCGGCTTGGTCTACAGGCGGAGGTAGATTTCGAAGAATGCTCATTTCAGCAAGAAAAAGTAAAATATGATTAGAGCTAAGCCCAGTTTAACAACTTTATTTGGCCGCTTTCGAAGAATTTTTTATTTCAGTATTTCATAAGAAATCTACCTGAAAGTATAAAACTAGCCGTTGGAGGCCACCGTAAAACTTATCCATCAGGGGTATACATAATATAAAATATGAAAATAAATGTATGTTTAAATATTTTTAACAGATAGTAATGCTCTATTAATGAATTGCTGACGAGCCAATTTTGACAAATTATGAAAGACACTAAACTACTCAAGTAGTACAGCCTTGCGTAAAAGAAATATCATTATAACTCAAAAATAATAATCCTATTAACTAACAATTTACTGAGTCGGATTAAACGTCTCATATCCTATTAAAATATATCTTTGAATTGAAATTTGAATGAAATATAGGGTCGTGAAAAATCTTACAATATTGAAAATAGGATTACAAGTATTTCAGCAACTAATTATCCGATCGATTTCGTTCTTTATGCAAAATTTGTGTTATTTTATTGTCTTTTATAATCATTTCTTAAAATAAAAAAAAATTCGAAAATTTTTATGTACCTTTCATTAGATATTTCGAATATAGAAAATATTTCGAATGTCAAGTAAAATAAAAAAAAAATAAAAAATAAATAAAAAATAAATAAATAGTTCCGAATAATCGAGGTTAAATAAACTGATTATGATGGTTAGTTAGGCTTCATTTCATTATTATATGCTAAGTACACACCAAATTTCAAGGCTCTATCTCAATTTGCTCGGGAGATAGCGTGTTTAACAGACACACAGATAGACAGACGGGCGGCAATTTTTTCTTTTAAAACTATATTTTTCGGAATATCCAGTATCTGAAACGTGTAAACCAATCAAAATTGTTTTTTCCGATTTTCAAAATGGTTGCAAGATTTACCCTATTCTACATATGATGGGTATATAATAAAAGGGAATAATAGTTTGTAATTTTTCTAATTTTTAACATACAAACTCTACATCCATAGAAATTGACAAATTTCTTTCACTTCCCATAAATTGCAATATCAGATGCAGTAATAATCATTTGATATTTTATTCTTCTGACATGGAAAGATTAAAAACATTGAAGACATACAAAAATCTTTTTTTTTTTTTTTTTAGTTTTCAACAATGACAACATTGTTCTCTCGTGCATAAAAAAAAAAAAAACCTTTTTCGTATGGTAGTTTCAACAGTGAATAGAATCTACTGGAGTAAAATGGCAGTGGATGGTGTAATTACTCCGGTATATTCATTGCGCTGTACATTTTAAACTACAAAGTACTTCGCGAACACATCCAAAATCTTCCACAGAATTTTGAAAATATATGAAATACACTACAGATTTATGAAATAACCAAAGTATTTTCTAATAAATGTAAAATCTTCATTCTGTATAACAACATACTAAACCACCGCTCACTGAATAGGCCTGAGCGCTGAGACAGAAATCGCAACTGCCGAAAACGGATTTTTTTAAACTTATGTATAGTGCCTGAAATTTAGACATCAACATTTTATTAAAGATTTCTTCAACTTATTTAATTTCCAAAAATTAAAGCGATTTTTTTTAAATTATTAATAGCTACCAAAATTCAAGAGACCATAACACTTTGAAAATAAATCCATTCATTGAAAAAGATGTACCCTTTTTGATTAAAAAAATTTGATCAGCAAAAGAAAAAATAGCTAGAGAGATTAATTTTTTTATTTATTAGGATTATGAAAAGGTATTACTTTATTATTCAATGTTTATTTTTTATTTTTATTTTATTTTTAATTGTTGTTTTATCTACTGCCAGGGAGTGGCAGATTTAGGGGAATGTTTGTGATACGCGAAATTAAAAATTTAATGTAATCTAGGGTATGTTGCTATCCATTTAGATAGAAACATTTAAAATCATTCTTGTCCAGCCCCTCCCCCTCTCCGAAATAGAATTCTGTCAGCAAACGTTAACTATTGAAAAAAAATTCTTTTTTTAAATGTAAATTTTTATGTAAGTTGTAAGGTGTGTGCAAATAAGATGCGTGCTTATAAGATGAATGCATGTATTTAAGATGGATAATAGTATGCGCAAGACAGATGTATAAAAGTATGGAACATTCCGGACGAAAATGAGTTTTAAAATAAAAAGCATTTATTCAAGCGAACTTGGTGAATAAATAAAATCTGATAATGTCGTTTTTTAGATATACATAGCATTAAGATTTTTTTTAAATATATAAATTAATTATTTAAACGTTGTGCATCCTCGAACTAAAGTGTCCACTAAGATTTGAATCCAAGCACTTCAGAACTTCTTCCGAAATAGGCAATCTCCGGGGCTTACCCGCAACTTTCTGCCCGATTAGAGCGGGGAATCGGGATATTTATCGAATTGGTGGCTCTCCACTTCGGTTGGGTAACGTAACCCCCTTGACCCCCTAATGAAATACAGGGACGCCCAAATCAGACATGGATTCTATTAGTTTTAGTTATGAGAAAGACACTGTAATCGGATTTGGGTCCCCCCCCCCCCCTCCCGTTATATTCGGAGCAAGAAGAGATAGAGAGAGAGGGGCGATACACTTCATCGGCGATGGCCAATGAATTCGAAGGAAAAATGCCAAAAGAGGGGGGGGGGGGATTTGTACCCGACATCTAAGCTACTGCTTTGTCGGATAACTGTAAGTGATATCCGCTTAATGTGCGGTCGAAATTTCGTTTGGGAGGGAGGATTTATCAAGTCGATGGGAAAAAGCTATTTGGAGAGAGAATTTTTCCCGAAAGTAAACTAAGATACTTATGCGAAAGACGTCGTTTCCAAGGGAGGGTTTAGTGCCATATACGCGTGATATGTAATAAATGCTGCTTATGGCAATAACTCATAATTTGTAACAATTTATAACAAATTATTTTTGAAATTTTCAGAAATTACGATACTTGTTTATTTATTTCCATCGTAACATTAATTCAATGGTATATCATTATTCAAAATTATTGCTTGTACGTAATCAACAGTTAAGTTTTACTCATAAAAAAAATCTTCTATATACATCCTTAATGTGCTACTTTATTTATTTTATTTTTTTTCTTTTCTTACTATAGAAATGCACCCTAAAAAACTGAATAAATATTAGAAAAATACAGTCGAGTCTCTCGATAACGAAGCTCCAAACATCGAATTTCTCTATATAACGAATTTTTTGTAGGAACGGTCCCCTTTTCCCAATATTACATTAAAAACAGTCCCTATACAGCGAAATATCTATCTCCATATAACGAATTTTTTCATAAATTGGCCTTAATTTATTCAGTTTTAAAAAAGCTTCGAAATCATATGGAATCAATTTTCTATCAGTCATTTTTGATTTATCGTTCAGTGCTGAGTTATCTTTTTATATTACTTCTTTCCTTGTTCTTTAAATCCGGCAAATTCATGCCACCTCCCACACACCTTTCAGCATCCTTCTCAAAACAGAGTCAATTAGATTGTTACACATATAAGAGAGGAATCAATGAGAGGCACATAAGAGAGGCCTTCAAATGGAAGAAAATGTGAACTACAATTTTTCATTCCTTGCTATAATTTGAGCATTTTTTTTTTGAGAGCGTAACAATTTTAAAATCAAAACAACAAAAAATTACAGATTTCTTCGTCTGAAATTATAATGCAAGTCTTCCTTATTTGATTTTTATTAAGCTTTCAAATAAATGTCTGTTCTCTTTTTTGAAACTGCTTAAATAAATAAGAAATAAAATGTTAGGTTAATATTTACTTTTAAACATTTCAAATTCTTAATTAAAAACATCAAAATTAATGTTTGTTCAAAATTTGCACATTAAATACAATTTTTAACATCATTTTCTACACATCGAATTTCTCTATATAGCGATTTTTTTACTGGGACAATGGATTTCGTTATATAGAGACTCGACTGTATTTTACAATTTCGTTGCGATTTTTTTTTTTTTCAAAACTTGTATTATAATAGTTGGTATATTTTGCTATTAATATTATACAGGCCGCTACGCATCCATGCGTCATTTATAAAAGTATTGTTAAAAAATCCTAAAACACCTTCAGAATGCTTAATGGAATTTTGATGGATGTTTGATGAGTTACTTTTGTTTATTATACAATAGATATTTTGTGAGTAAAATAACTAAAATTAGTATTAAAAAATTTCCAGTGTAAGTTCTAAATAATAAAAAAAGTTAAGATTTGTAATTTTTTAGTATGAAATTTAAAGTATACGAACATTTTTTTGTAAGAAAATTATTTTTTAAAATCTTTAGTCTTTATAATTCGACAAAATTTATTATGTTCATTCCAGCAATGAATAAAAATTTGGGATAAAAAATTAACCCGGTATCACCGTCTGTTGAGAATTCTACAATAACTGAGCTGCTGTGTTGGGAGGGAGATAGCAGGCAATAAATAAAAGTAACTTAAAGCTCATTGTAGTGTAATGCAGTCAATGGTACAAAGGGTAAAGGAAGTTGTTCAGTCAAATCTCAACCCCCCCCCCCCCTTTTCTTATGTTAAATTTATGGGTGTAAAATGTCTTCGTATTTTAAAAAATATCTCATCAAAAAATTTATATTTTTTAGCTTCATTTTTCTGTGTATTTTTCTTGTTGGATGCCCTTTTCTCTTTTTACTTTTTTCAATCTTTACAAGAAAAACTAATTGAATTCTTGAAATTTTTCTACTTTCGGTTTTCGACGGACTAATATGTGTTAGGGGTCAGAAATCCCGAAAAGCATGTACAAAATATACTAAATGTTTGTATTGTTTGTTTGTTTATTGAACAACATACATCTGACTTGTGTGCTCGACATGAAGCCTGCTTATAAGCCATCGTCAATATACAGGGACGAGATAGCACACAAGGAAATATTACAACACAAGAGAAGTACAACCAGGAGCTCCACACAAGGAGTGTGTGCAATGGAGCCAGTGGGATTCGAACCCATAACCTCACGATCAGCGGCGTGATGTCTTAACCACTCAGCCACGGAGGCCCTAAATTTTTGTACAAAATGCCTTTCTCTAAATGACACAAATTTTGTGGGTGCTGTGTCTCAAAAACCAATACAAAGAATTTAATAAAATATTATATTCAGTTAGTCCCTGATATAAATTGATGTTGATTAGTTTTCGGTGCAAATCGCCCAACAGGTGACACTGCTATATAGTATTTTTTACAATTTCTGCAATAACTCTCTCTCAAAAACTAATGCACGAATTTTCATCTAAATTAAGATTCAGTTTCATGTTGGCACAAGTAATTGCTGATTATGTTCTAGCGTTAAAGCCTAAAAGGTGGCGCATCTATACTGGATTTTCGCGACTTTTACATTGCTCACTCCTAAAAATTATGCATGGATTTTCACCAAACTTCAGAAGTTGTTTCTGATTAGGTTTCGATGTAAATCACCCAACGATTGTCACTGCTATGCTGCATTTTGCAGGATTTACATCATTTTAGCGATAGTCATATCTCAAGAACTAATGCACTAATTTCATATGTTTATGAAATCTTCATGATACGCATGGATTACCATTGAATTTTAGCACTGTTATAGCTAATTTTGAAGTTTTAGCATGTATGCGATAGAAGAAAGTTTTTAAATAAACACATCTGATTTGTTTGTAAAATATTTCTTAAATATGTATGCAATTTTATTGCGAGTATTGAAATATTATTTTCAATCCGTCAACTTTTGACACATAAAATATTAAATTACGTATACATTTTAGAAATATTTTGTCAACTAAAAAAAGAAATAGACATTCTTTTAGAAAAGTACATTAAAAAATTAGTTGTTGTAGGCCACCGTAATACTTACCTATCATGAACATGCATACTATTAAATATGAAAATAAAACATCTGAAAACTATTTATAAAATGCATCGCAATTCCAAAATCAAATTTAAACGCATATTTAAATATTTTAAATATATATAGTAATGCTCTATTACGAATTTGCAGCTAATACTTGACTATCCCTTCGACCCATTTCGATACATAATATAAATCGTCAAATTATTAGCAAAATTATACAAATATGCATAGTTTTTATTTTAAATAACGAAAGAACAAATAAATTAGTAAAAGAGTAATGACAAATAAAACATGAAATTAAAAATCACTTGATGACGTAACAAACACATATACCGTGTTTAATGTCAAGGAATGTGACATTTGCGATAAATCATTATTGGCAATTAATCTTTCTGTTTAGCTCTAGTTTTTTTGATCGGCGGGATAATCAAGTAATACTAAATTGCGTAAATAAAGCATTCTTATAACTCCAAAAATGATAATTATATTAACTAACAATTTACTGCGTTAGATTCAGTGTCTCTTATCCAATTGAAATAATCTTTGAATTGAAATGTGAATGTAATACAGTGTTTTGAAAAATCGAAGAATGTGGAAAATAGGATTACAAATATCTCGGTATCTAATAATCCGATCGACTTCATTCCGAATGCAAAAATTAATGTTTTTCATTATCTTTTACATCCATTACTTATATATATATAAAGAGCGTTTACAGACACACAGACAGACAGATGGACGGCATTTTTTTTCTTCTAAAAATATATTTTTCGCAATCTCCTTTATCTAAAACGTGTAAAACCTAAAAAAAAAAAAAAAAAAAAATTATTTTTAAAACAATTGCAAGCTTTACCTTATACTACGTATGATGGGTAAGTAAAAAGTTTAAAATATTAATATTCTAATGAGATACTTAAAGAATAAAAATGCTTTCCACTCCGATAGGTCTAACATTAAAGAGGAAGATTTGAGATCAAGTTTAACCATAGCGCTTAAATTAGCCCGTATCACGATGCTTCTGACTTCATCTTACGCCTGTAAAACTTTCTTTTTAACACTGATACTACAAGTGCAGGAAATCGGATCTCCGCAAATTTTTGGCTTGACATCCTGAGCGCACTTCTGGACAACTTTAGAGAGAAAAAAATATCGACGAGTCCCATGCAGTTTTTATCTGTATTTAAGTATCATCTTATGAATAAAGCAGCTCAGATTTATTGAAACTTTATAAATTTTATTTTTAAAACTCTAATTTGCTTCTAAAATAGACTTTAAGATGAAGATCGATAAGTAGTGCCATTTGTAATTTTACTAATAGGCGGTTTTAAAATCCAAAGAAGTTACTTAATGCACATTTCTGAATTCATTTTTGTTCAAAAATGCATGAAATCGACAATTGTTCTTACTTAGAAATTGTGTAATCAAATAGAGGGGTTTTTTTTTTTTTTTTTTTTTTTTTTTTTTTTGGGGGGGGGGGGGGGCGAGAGGTAAAAGTAAAAGATTTTTCAGAAAATATTACGTCAAGCTTTACATTGTGAACTGATGCGAAAATGAGTTAAAGGGGGGGGGGAGAATCTCTCGTAACGTGGTACAAGTAGTTTATTCAAGTAATTAATATCATATTAAGTTTTACTAAAGGTAATTTATTTATCAAAAATGGAAGTCTCCATTCGATTTCAAAACGCTTTAATAATGAACTCTGTCAGTTGCATGCCTGTACGTTTAAAAATGAGTCGAAAAATGCTTCATAAAGTTTTGCTTTTATTGGGTATTGAGTTTGAGAACCGATATAAGATATTAATAGGTGCCATTTGTGAATAAATTAGAGCAGTTCTCAGAAAAATATTTTTTCCTGCTCAACAATACGTCACCAGAGAATAATAAGGTTCTAACAGCTGTTTCAAAGAAATGACTTTTTGGCTTAGAATCTTGACTGTTTTCAACAATTTCTGATAGAACTAAATTATTCTCTATTGCAAGTGAAAGTGAATTAGATATAACGCCATTTCAATGCATAAATGCCTTCATCGATATAAATGGGTCATTCTTCAAAAAGTGTACATTTTTGTCACATGCATTTTACAATAAAAATTTCAAAGACTAATTCTTTTAATTATATTTTTTTCATTGCAATAAAACTATGTCCTTTTAAATAAATACCCAAGTTTGATATGTCTATTAATGTTCTTAATAACTTGTTTAGTTTGAAAAATATATTTACCTATTTATTATTCCTTCCACAAGCATCTCAGATAATATACATTTAAGCATATTTAAAATTTTTATATTGTGATTTAGTGAACTGGCATCACATTTTATTTTCCATAATACAAGTCATCCATTTTTTTAAGCTACAAAAAAAGTTCTGAGATTTTAATTGAGAAACAAGAAGACTGATTTTGTTTTAAAAAATCAAGTGTGGTTATTGAAAACTCTCACCTCCGTGAACTTCAATTTCAGGTAGGTGAAATATTGTAAAAATACAAATTTTCCTGTTCCAATATTCTTAACATGTGAAAATTGTAATACTAAAAAATAAATTTCTTTTTCTGAAAAAAGATATCCCTTAAGGCGCAACACTAGTCACAGAAAAAGGCCCGGATGATAATGTAAAGTCTATGGGAGCGTTCTTTTCAAATATCTCACTCAAATTTTAATATTTTTACATGACTTTTTTTGCATAGGATAGCTGAGGACGATCCACAACCGGCCTAGTTTTTACTTTTCAATTTTGGTTTCAGATTTTTTTTTAATTACTTTAAATTTAAAAACCGGTTTAAACCGGTTCTGAAACTGAAACTATCTCAATTTTAAAAATATATAAGCAAAATCGAAAAAGTAAAAGCTAGTCCGGTTTTAGATCGTCCTCAGCTATCCTATGCAAAAAAATCATGTAAAAATATTAAAATTTGAGTGAAATATTTGAAAAGAACGCTCCCATAGACTTTACATTATCGTCCAGGTCTTTTTCAGTGACTATTGTGGGGTCCTAAGGCTATCTTTATAGAAGGTTCCTCACCTCCGTGAGGCTCAGCTCCGAGATATTTAAAGCACAATTCCATGAATAAGGTTATATATATCTTTTTATTTATGAGTAAAATAAGTAAAATTAAATAGGACCATTGTTCATGATTACTTGTAGTAAATAAAAGTTTTATATAAAAATGAAAAAAAGGGAAATGCAAAGTTTTAAAATTGAAAAATATTTTTGCTCAAAAGATACACTTTCTAGAGAATGACTCAAATAGACCTTTTCTATTCCAAAAAATAATTTTTTAAAAGAAAACGGCTGTTAGAATCTAATTTTTATCATATGACGAATACAAACTTTTAGATATATTTTCTGACTCAATTTTAATCGTTAAAAGCACGATACTAGCAGGATTGATCATTGAACTGTTTTTAAACGAGCAGATTATTATTATTTCTTTTTTCATTTTCTAATAAATGAAGTGCATATTGAGTTATAGGAATTGTTGATCCAGGATGGCAGTTTTTCTCCTTTCTTGGACTGTCGCGTGCGGAAATTTAATTCATAACGTATATATTGACGGCATTCCTTGAAACTATTTCTCTTTTTACATGAAATAAGAAAAACTTTTCGATGACATTGTTCTTAATAAGTGAATTTTCCAATTTGCTAAATTTTGAGACAGGATACAACAAATATTAAAAATGTATAATAAAACATAAATTAATTTAAAAAATGTGTTAGTTGGTTAATTTTTTTTATTTTATTTAAGATATTTTTTTAATTTAAGGCAAATTTTTTATAAATTTATATAAATTCTTTATATAATTTTGTGCAAATTTATATTAATTTAAGGCAAGTTTAAGTTATTGCTGAGTAAAACAAGTGTTGCTAAAGTAATTGAAAAATATCAGCACACAATTTTATTATTTGTTTTACCATCATCCAACATTATAGGACAGTTTGTAAAAACGACACCACTAAAGTTTTGGTAATTTTTTGTATTAAAAATTATATTTATTACCTCACTGACGTGTAATAGAATTTTTCTTCGAAAGTATAACATTTTTGCACACGTGGAAAAATGTCTTAAAATTTTTAGGGTTTATACCAAACTTCATAAAATTATAAATTAATATATGTTTTACCCCAAGGTTTTTGTTCTTTTTTTAAATTTATCACTTTTTTATGATGACGTACTAGATGTCTCACACACATGAAAAGTGACACAACTCCAAATCATCCATTTTCCGTATTATTCCCCTAATAGGTCTACTTTAGGTGCATAGCTATACAGAAAATTTGCCTTAAGAATTTTCTGTAAAAAGTTGTCTGAAAAACCGCTATATTCGCTATCGGTCCATTTATCACTACAGCAAGAAGCGAATTGTATGTGGGTGAAAATTTACAAATACTCCTGAACTTCATGCACGTCATCATTTTTAAAGGTTTTACGTTTTTATCAACGTTTTTACAGTAGTATGCAGAGCTAGGTGTTTTAATTTTATACTCCTGTTTAAAAATATTAATTTTCTTTCGCTATTCCTGTGAAATGTTGTATTTTTAAATCGTATCTTTTTTTCCCGCAATGATTAAATATGCATTATAGCTCACCACTGCGTGGAACACGAAAAGTCACAATTTTTCAAGAATGCACTCATTATTATAATTTTTTTTTAGAACTATGCTATCCCGTATAATCTGGATCGAGCAGAAATTAATACTAATACTCAAAATTTATATGAAGACTGTATATAGGACGCCCCGAATTCATAAGCCAAATTGAAAGAGAAAGTCAAGTACAAATAAAAAAAACAATTTTGGTATGGCAATGTAGGATAAGAAATAAAAAATTTTGGCAAAAAAAAAAAAAAAAAAAAAAAAAAAAAAAAACAAGAAATGGGGTAGGTATGAAAACAAGTGTTTTATTTTCATAACAGTTACAGTAGTTGTTCAAATGTGCCACCACAACATAACATAAATATCAACATGCATAAGAACTTGGAAGTGTTTAGCAAGTGGTTGGCGTACCCTTTCGAAGATTCTAGATGTCTCATCTATGAGACACTAGTTGACTCTGATAAAGATCTCATAGCAAGAATGTCAGTCGTTGCTGAAACTCTGGAAACCTGCAAAAAGGTGCGCCAATCTTGCTAGACGTTGCCAATGGCATATTTGAGTGCTTATTTCAATTGCTATGTGAATAAAATACTCGTTTTCATTTTTTCCGCATTCCTTGTTTTTAGCCAAACTTTTTCATTTCTGATCCCACATTACTATACCATAATTGTTTCTTTATGTGTATTTTACCTTCGCTTACAGTTTGGTTCAGGAATTCGGGGACACTCTGTATATCTATAAAATGAAAATTTTACAATCCCTTCCAAAGGAATGCTTTATAAATCTACGTGCCTAAATGAAAATTTATTGAAACAGAAGTTTTTTTTACTATTCAGAGCTTTTCTGATTTTACAAGTTTTATTGTACTTTAATCAGTAAACTTTGTACAAACAATACTTGTTTATGATGAAATTCTGTTTTAAATGTGCATTCGTGTTTTGCATGCAGAAACTCATTACTGCTTCTATGACGGTTACTAACAGAAACAAGCTTTTGAACGTATGGACGAAATTTGATCACCTTCGTAATGAGTACTATTTAACTAAGGGTGCACACGTTGAACATTTGTAGATGCACCAGAAACTTAGGCACACCACACACCAGGGAGACATGCGTCAAAAATCATGCGACAGGACGCAGTTAAACCGTTTTTTCTTAGTTATCAAGGAGAAATTGTCGCATGTCTCACTTTTTTTGCTCAATGTCTCATTGGTGTGTGGCACGCCTTAGCGAGTGGTATGCATCTTTTCGTGCATCACCCATCTTTGTACGTCGTATGCTTGCAAATAAACAATATTTAAAATCTAATGAATTATTTAAGCAAACTCTGTATAATTAAACCTCCCGAGACAGAATCGGAGGGAAGGAAAAAAATTCTGTCCGTCTTAGCAGGCATAATTGTAGGACATTCTTACCATAGGAATAATGCAGTTTTTGCATTTAAGATAGAATTCCATCACAAATAGATACCGTTATAATGGAATTTTTCTGTACTTTTAAGTGCCGATTTATAAGCCGTTGGCTAGTTTTTTTTCTCCCTGCCCCGCTTTTTGTAACACTGGATCTGCTAACACTATATGTAACCCAATTTTTGTGGAAAATTCATTTTGTTAATTTTGTGCACTTTGCTGGAAAAACCTTTAAAAAGCTATTATATAAAAAAGAAAAGAAAAAAAGGTTACGTTGATAGCAGAGTTTTCGGAAAAGAAAGTCTAAAGAAGTAATTTATGACTCATGTCGCAATTTTTGACTTATAATCAGATCACATTCTGCGATGGAGGCAATATTTTCGGTTTCTTTCACGTGGAGAATCACTGTCACAATGCAAAAGTGTAAGGGTCCATGACGAAATAGCATCCTTGACATGCTTATTATCTCCTCTGATCAGAATTTTTTCGCTTCGTTGAAAATTATTTGAAGAACAATAAAAAAAAAAGCTCACAATTGACCACAGAGTCTTAAAAAAAGTCCAGATAAATACTTTATGTCTTCGTTGAAGAATGTGATCTGAACGGACCTTTACAGTTTGTACATGACAGATATTTAGATTTTTTTTTCCTCATAAATTTCGTTATGACATACTTTTATAGAAGTGCAAAATTCTAAACAACGGTATTTTTTTTTTTTTTTTTGACATGTTGTTATTAACTGATAACAAGACTTCCGATACCGTCATCGAAGAGATTACAGCACCGTCACGAACGCAGAGTAAATTTTGAGGTTTGGCGAATTGGCTCTTTTTAAAATTGAATATTCAGCCCCCTTTCGGTACTTGCTGTCAGTCAAGGGAAGCCCTCGGCAGCGAAATATAATGAGATACCATTCATCCACTGACTGAAAGCTTTTGTTTAACACCCGTGGATTGAAGGAAAAACGCTTATGGCAGATGATTTTATGAACTGATAATCGATAAGTGTGAACGCCACACACGATGAATTTGGACCACCCGCATACCACCCCCGATCGAGAACCCTGTTCCCTATAAACCCCCCTCTTGCTGATTTTTTTTTTCTCTTTTTGGAGCATCCCTCCTACTAAAATACACTCGGTAGAAATTTTATTTATGTCAGTTTCATTGTTGTAATATTATGTTTGAATTGCAGTGAAAATCATGAAAAAAGCTTTTGTGCTGAGGCATTGGATTGAAATTTTTTAGATTTTTCTTCCTAGATTCTGGCAACCCTTCCTGCAGGTGCTGTCTCACTTTTTTTTGGAAGATTTAAGTTTTGATTAAGTTTAGAACTATTGTAACTGCCATGATGAAATTTCTAGTAAAGCACGAAATGGGGGAAATGAATATTTTATATGTTTTTTAAAAACTTTTATCCAAAAATACTGACTAGATTACTATTTTAAGGAGCCTCAGGAGTCTTACTTTTTACTTGGGGATGCAATTATTCAACATGTCACATTTATTTATTTATTTTCTGAGTCCCTATGAAATATAAATGCATCAAATGTTTGATAATGACAACATAATATCTCTTCTATTTTAAATATTTTTTTTTAATATTCTATATTGAAATTATACTTTATTCTTTTATGTTCAGTTTTGATTTAATTTTTTTTTTTAATTTATTCTTTGCCTGCACGCAAGAACTGCAGAAAACTTGATAAATATCTTCATTTTAAGTTAAAGAATAATTTATACTTCAAACTTAGTATTATAATTGCATTAAATATTTTGAATTGGAAATTTTTCAATTAAAAAAATGATTTTTTTAATTTTAAAATTAAATTAAAATTTAAAATAAATAAATAAATAAATTGCTTTTAAATGAAGTATAAGTTAAAGATACATTAGTTTTAAATCATTATCAATATTTTTGGGGATTCTTGAACCAATGGTTTTGGTACAATCTTGCGTGCAGTGAATGCAAATCAAAAAACAATTAAAAAAAAATCAAAATTAAACATTTTTTTTTTTTAAATGAAGAAGAATAAAAAAAATTATTTTAAATAGAAAATATACTAAGTTTTCTATATTAAAAATAGTATGCATTTATGTTTTATAGGTACTGTGAAAAAAATTTAAATGCGGCATGTTGCTAAATTGCACTATCAGCTAAAAAGCAAGACTCCCTTCTAAAGTTTCTGAAGACACCAGTCGCCCTTAATCAGTAATTGGACAATTTTAAAGTATGTGATTTCAGTGATCATGCATTTTTCAAGTGACAAGTGAATTTAATACTAATAATAATAATAATAATAATAATAATAATAATAATAATAATAATAATAATAATAATAATAATAATAATAATAATAATAATAATAATAATAATAATAATAATAATAATAATAATAATAATAATAATAATCCGTTTTTTTTACCCCAATAAAATCAGTTTTTCTTCACCAGTTATCAATTTGTGAAATGTAATACAAAAATGTTATGTGTAAAATCTTTAGAATTTCTGGTCCAATGTTTGAAAAACGGAAGGATTAATCTGTTATTATTATTTAAAATTAAATAGTATGTATTAAATTCACTGAAAGTCCCGAAATTGAATATATCTAGAGTTTTCGTTCCATATTCTAGAATTTCTTCGTAAAAAAATCTTACTCTTTTTTTTTTTTTACCAAGTTTATATTAAATTTTAAACTAGGTAATTGCCAGGATAAAATGTTTAGTAAAGCATGAAAAGGAAAAAAAAGTGAAAAATAGTTATTTTATTTATTTTTATTTTTTTTCAACTTTAGTAGGTTTATACATTTTTAAAATCTAAAATTCTCAGGTATTTTTTATAGATAAGTAACTTTATTTCTTCAAAAATATTTTTTCCTTCACAATCTACCTGTCCGTAAAAATTATGCATGTGATGCTTTAAAATTTTGAATGAATGTTTGAAACATTGAAAGAATTTAAGGGGAGTTCACCATAGTTATTAACAGTGAGATACAAAATTGTATAAACAAGTAATTCACAAATATATTATTTTCAGTTGTTATGCGCTTTGATCATACTAACCAAACTAAAACTGCACCATACTAACCAAAATTGATATTTCTGTATTTTATTTTTTGTTTTATAAATTTTATATCTCCCTAATCAAATATTATTGCACTGAACTTATGCTATAAATGATTCCAGATTAAGGAATCTCAGGAGTCTTACTTTTAACATGTCACATTTAATTTTTTTTTCTTACTCCCTAT
Source organism: Maratus speculifer (assembly GCA_964019185.1). NCBI lineage: Eukaryota > Metazoa > Arthropoda > Arachnida > Araneae > Salticidae > Maratus > Maratus speculifer. The sequence goes on from OZ025296.1 coordinate 41,938,970, forward strand.
GAAACACATAAATGCATAAATTTTTTACTATAGACAACATAATATTTCTATTAAGCAATTTGCATGAAACTTGGTAATTATCTTCATTTTAATTTAAAGAATAACTTATACTTCAAATTTTGTATTATAATTGCATTGATTATTTAAAATTGGCAAATTTTCAATAAAAAAGAGATTTTTTTTTGCAATTTTATAATTTAAATTTCAAATAAATAATTAAATGAATTGCCTTAAAATGAAGTATAAGTTCAAAATACATTAGTGTTGCATCATTATCAATATTTTGGAGGGCTCTTTAACCTATAGTTTTGCTGCAGGCTCTTACGCAGTAGATGCATGTCAAAAAAACAATTAAAAAAAAAATTAAACATTAAAAAAATAAAATAAAAATTCAATGTCGATTTTTTTAATATTTTAAATAGAAGAGATATTAAGTTTATTAAAATTTTTATGCATTTATGTTTTATGGGGACTGTTTTTTACAGGGAACATGTCACATTTAATAAAAATTAAATGTGACATGTTGCTAAATTGCACAACCAGGTAAAAAGTAAAACTCCTCAGACCCCTTAAAATGTTTAACCGTTTAAACGCCAATGTTCCCAAATGGGAACATTGCATTATTTGTAATACAAAACATATATTTTTCCAACATAATAACGATGTCCTTATTATTCCTATAAAGTATAAGGTTGATTTGAACTGTTGAAAAAAAATATTTATGTTTAAGCATTTATCACAGGTATTAAGAAATATGTAAATTCATTAATTTGCATAAAAAATATATTATTTGATTTTATCGTTTTCTCTATATTACTTACATTTGACCGATAGGAATCTAAATGTTTTTGGAATTCGAGAAAATACTCAAGAACAATTTACAATAGCATATAGCGGAAAATAATTTGTTATATTTGCATAGGTTGTCAATCAATAATCCCGTTCCAAAATGCGAACACTAAAATGAAAACAGTCAAAAAAATTTGCAGAAATACAGTCCTCCCCACTTAATCGGTAACGGATAATCGAATACCCCGCTTATTCGAATAAAATCCTCCGGAACCGAATTTAATCCCATTGGGCTAATGTTATTTTTCCCCGCTTAACCGAATACTTTTCACGAAATGTCCTTGCTTAATCAAATAACATATATGTGTGAGACAATTTGAAAAATGGGTGTGAAAAACATGTTTCAATTGGAATTTCCTCCACACTTTTTGTCATTTTCTGTTGTTACACAGAAAACAAATTTCCAGAACTCCCAGCATGGATTTTGCCTGGCAGGTGTATAAGTACTGGTCAAGGGAATTCCCTTCCTTGTTAATTTTTTTCGAATTAATTTCAAAAATGGTGACATAAATTGGACAGGAATTTCGATCAATTTTGTATTTTGTTTACTTTCGTTTGTCAAAAGACTTCTTTTTCACTTTTTCGATTTTTTTTTTTTACAATTACTTTTTAAAGGAGACACTTTCATTTTCAAAACCGGCCCCGAAACAGAAATTATCCTCATTAAAAATATCCGCGATAAAAATGGAAAAAGTTAAAAACGACGACGCCTTTTGTACAGATCGATCTCAGCTATCCATTGCAAAAAAGATCATTTAAAAATATTGAAATGCGAAAGAGATATCTTTATAAACTTTTCTATATCATTAGCATTAACGAGCAAATCCTCGAAGTAACCCTTGAATAATAATGTGTTGTCACTTAGAGGTTTAAGATGGTAATTGTGATAACATTCGAAAAAAATCTCGTCCATTTTTTACTCTAAAATTTCACATAAACCGTTTTCATCTATTTTTTTAACCTGTATAAATTACGTAAATTAAATTCTAATAACAAAATTTGGATCCAATTCACATGATCTGCATTAAATGCAATGTAAACAAAATGCATGTGTTTACTGTCATTGAACTATTGCGTATTTACTTGTCATTTTGTTTTTATTTCAGTTTATATTATTCTATAAGTTTTTAACGATTTTCTTACTCTGGTAACTAAATATACCATGTTTAATAATTTTGTCATTTTATTGCAAACTTAAATATTACATTTACAACCCTTGGCAAAAAGTTTCCGATCATTACATCAACACTACCATCTTTTGTAAGAAAAGATTATTTATTCTCACTGCATAAAAATGAAACGACTATTACCGATAATACATTTGTGTTACATATAATGAACAACATTATGCAATAAAGAAAAATCACCATTCATCAATTTATAAACAGAAAAATTATGATTGAAATTTAGACACCAAAGAAAAAATTATCCGATCATGCTTTGATTTGGAAAAAAATAACTGATCACTGTAATTATATATTTCGTAAATCCACCTTTATTTCGGATGGCAGTCGAAATTGTTAGTGGACTAGACTCATGAAGATTTTTACACTCATTGGCAGCAACTTCATCCCAGCATTCCCTTATAGCTTTACGTAAGTTCTATGGTATTTGTAATTCATCGAAAATCGATTATTCTTTTTAATATATTTCACATATTTTCGATGGGATTAAGATCCGGACTATTGGGCGGTCACGTCATGGTTGGAATTGGTATATTACCTACATTTTGTAGAAATTTCTTCATTGATTTGGTGCGTTGGGGAGCTAATTGTCATCTTGAAATAAGAAGTCATTTTGATTTCCGAACTATTGATCGATGCTGGGAATAAAAAAATTCACTAAAATGTCAATGTAAACTTCAAAGTTTACGGTACGTAACACAATACACAACTTGCCGACGCCTTGTGATGTAATACAACTCCAAACTGCACATGCAGGTGAAAATTTAGTCTTCGTATTGATACACTATTCATTGAACTTTTCACCAACTCTCCTCCAAACAAATGTTCCACAGTCATCACTTTTACCGATAGATATGCGAAATTCATTGCTAAAAATAACTTTATTTCATGTATCAAATGACTAGTGCACATGTTTTTTACACCATTGCAGGCGCTCTTTTCTATGCGTCTTTATCATGTAAGATTTTGTTTTAATTTTACAAGATTTAAATCTTGCTACATTTAGATGATTCTGCGGTCACATGCCTTTACGTTATACTTAGACCATTCGGAATCAAGTTGTTTTGAGGTTGCTCGCCGCTTTCTTTTTAATATTTTCACAAGTTTTCTTTTCCTTCCTAGGTATTGACATTCGTGGTCGTTCACTTCGAGGTAAATTTTCCACGCTATTAATCAACTGATATTTTTTCCAAATATCGCATACTGTACTTTGAGCACAATTTCATAAATCAGCCACTTTTCATTGTGAATTTACTTCTTCTAATAATTAAATCATGCGGATTTTTAAATCGCGAGACAGGTTTTTCACACGAGTCATTTCCCAGCACTTCAGAGCTGCTTTTGATCTCGCAACTGGAAGATTTCTTCTTTTAAATAGGATTCATATATCATACGCATGCGCAGGCACTCTAATCTATCTTCAATATGCAAATTTCAAACTTTTTTCCTCAGTGATCGATTACTATTTTCCAACTTCGATCTTGATCGGATATTTTTTTTCTCACGAGGAAACATTTTTGCCTGCATTATAATTATAAATTATATGATTGCAATATTGAATTCACGTTTTATTTATATTTTAACATTCTTTTTTTTATTTGGCATATTGCAAAACGTGCCTATGCTCTTGAATCGCGAAGTATACGCTTCGAAATACAAAACTCATAAACTTGATAACAGTGATCAGAAACTTTTTGCCAAGGGTTGTATATGCCTCCCCGTTTAATCAAATACCCCGCTTAATCGAATATTTTTTCTGGAACCGTCGATATTCGTTTATGAGGGGACGACTGTATATTATATATATACCGGGTGTCCCAAAAATGACTGATGGATTTTAAAATTCAATAACTTGCAAACGGTGACAGTTATTTAAAAAATTTTTGCAGGAGGATTATGTATAATGTCAGGAGTTTTTTTACCGTAATTTTTTATTTTAGTTCGCATCTCAAACAATAGGTGGCGCTGACGGCGATTGAAGGCCAGGTGATCAGTGCTGAGTGAAGCGTCGACCTGGCCTTCAATCGCCGTCAGAGCCACCTATTGTTGGAGATGCGAACTAAAATAAAATATTACGGTAAAAAAACTCCTGACATTATACATAACTCTCCTGCAAAAAATTTTTAAATAGCTGTCACCGTTTGCAAGTTATTGAATTTTAAAATCCATCAGTCATTTTTGGGACACCCGGTATATATATATATATATATATATATACAGGGTGTATCTAAACTATTGGGCAAAACTTTAAAGGATGATCGTACACATTAAGACAAATAATATTAAATGGGAAACTAAGGGTCCCAAACGTCTTCCGAAGGAGATAGGCGCCATCAAAGTTTAGGGTCCAAAATTTGAAATGATTATAAAAAACGGAAAAATTGGTTGATTCGTTTGCGGTTTTTACGAAAATTATTCTTTATGTCAGTATTGTCTTGAAAATAAATTACAAAGATAAATTTCAAAAAGTGCCGACAGAGGGCGCTTTAGACTTTGGAGTAACGAACAACTATTTTTTACCGCTATTTTTTGGATCTCATTGATTTTTTTAGGAGTTTAGAAATAAACTTAAATTTTGAGCTCAAAATCTATTGTTAAGTAGCGAAAACTGAACTGTGTTCAATGGGGGTGGGTAGGTTCAAATTTCAAATGATTATAAAAAGTAGACTAATTGGTCAATTGATTTGCGGTTTTCACTAAAATTCTTCTTTATGTCAGTATTGTCTTGAAAATAAATTATACAGATGAATTTCAGAAAATGCCGATAGAGGGCGCTTTAGACTTTGGAGTAACGTACAACTATTTTTTACCGTTATTTTTTGAATCTCATTAAATTTTTTTAGAAGCTTAGACATAAACTTAAATTTTGAGCTGAAAATATGTATCGTTGAGAGTGGTTAAGTAGTGCAAACTGAACTGTGTTCAATGGGGTTGGGGAGGTTCAAATTTCAAATGATTATAAAAAAACGGAAAAATTGGTCAATTCGTTTGCGGTTTTCTCTAAAACCATTCTTTATGTCAGTATTTCCTTGAAAATAAATTTTAAAGATTAATTTAAAAAAATCTCGTTGGAGGGCGCAGCAAAACTTTAGAGTAACCAACAACCATTTTTAACAGCTATTTTGTTTACCTAAATAAATGTTTTAAAAGCTTAGACTTAAATTTTGAGCTCAAAATCTGAATCGTTGTGAGTAATTAAGTAGCGAAAAATTAAACTGTGTTCGTAGGGTGGGCAGGGTAACATTTCAACTCCTTAACAAAGTACAGTTTGCGCTTCGTAACCCTTTCCAACGATTCAGAATTTGAGCTCAAAATGTAAGTCTTAGCTTTTGCAAGCATTTAATCAGATACAAAAAATAACAGTTAAAAATTGTTGTTGGTTATTCTAAAGTTTAAGGCGCCCTCTAACGGAATTTTTTGAAATTTATCTTTAAAATTTATTTTCAAAGAAATACTGATATAAAGAATGGCTTTAGAAAAAACCGCAAACGAATCGACTAATTTTTCCGTTTTGTATAATCATTTGAAATTTGAACCTCCTCAACCCCATTGAACACAGTTCTCTTTGAGCTACTTAACCACTCTCAACGATACATATTTTCAGCTCAAAATTTAAGTTTATGTCTAAGCTTCTAAAAAAATTTAATGAGATTCAAAAAATAACGGTAAAAAATAGTTGTACGTTACTCCAAAGTCTAAAGCGCCCTCTATCGGCATTTTTTGAAATCCATCTGTATAATTTATTTTCAAGACAATACTGACATAAAGAAGAATTTTAGTGAAAACCGCAAATCAATTGACCAATTAGTCTGCTTTTTTTATTCATTTGAAATTTGAACCTACCCACTCCCATTGAACACAGTTCAGTTTTCGCTACTTAATCACAGATTTTGAGCTCAAAATTTAAGTTTATGTCTAAACTCCTAAAAAAAACAATGAGATCCAAAAAATAGCGGTAAAAAATAGTTGTTCGTTACTCCAAAGTCTAAAGCGCCCTCTATCGGCATTTTTCGAAATTTATCTTTGTAATTTATTTTCAAGACAATACTGATATAAAGAATAGTTTTCGTGAAATCCGCAAACGAATCGACCAATTTTTCCATTTTTTATAATCAATTCAAATTTTGGACCCTAAACTTTGATGGCGCCTATCTCCTTCGGAAGACGGTTGGGACCCTTAGTTTCCCATTTAATATTATTTGTCTTTATGTGTACTATCACCCCTTAAAGTTTTGCCCAGTAGTTTAGATACACCCTGTATATATATGTGACGATTTCAGGAGAGCTCGAATTATTTCCACTGGTTAAAAGAAACACACAGTCATGGCAAGCGAGGGAAAAAACAAAAATAATAAATAAATGTAGAAGATCCAATAATTAGTCATGGGCTGCTGTAAATTCATTTATTAAATTCGTGATAATGAGGAAGGAAAAGCTCCTTTTTGCAAAAATTCCATCATCATTTCAGCGAGCTGTCCTCATCGAAGAAGCAACCCAAGAAATCTTCAGAAGAATCTTCTCTTCATCTCGAGACTTCCCCCTTTTAAACTAAAAAGAAAGTTCTGGAACATTCTGTAATCTCTAACCATCATTATTTTATGTAAACAGAATTCTTGTCCAGCTACGAGATTATTTTAAACAGACGATAAATTTATTTTTAAAAAAAAATATTATTTAACCAATTTATAATTGACTCAGAATTTTAAATATCTTAGGCAGACGATTTTTATACATGATTAATTTTAAGAGAAAAAGAAAAGAAATGAATTTATTAATATGCAAATTATCGTTGACGGCGGAAAAATAAATAAATAGATAAAATAAAATAATGATATTTTTTAAAGGTATGGGTTTGGAATAAATTTAATAAGACTTTCTTAAAAAGGGTTGATAAAAACATAGAAGAAATCAGTTTTATTTGGAATATTAAGAAATAAAGTTTTAATTAAGAATATTTTTAATTTAGAGCCATCTTTTTAAATTTACGCATACTGGAATAATGTTTTTTAAGGCAAATTAAGAATTTATATCGTCTGCACACAGATTAACAGATTAGATCTAGAAATAAGATTTTAATTTAATAATTTGAAGTAAGTACGGAATATTATTATAAGAAAATTAAGATAGTATAAAGGTTAGTTTTGGCGAAAAAAAAAATTTAAATTTGTAATATTATCCCCCCTCCCCAAGACTTTGTATGAAATTGATAGTTAAATAAAACTACAAGTTCAGACAACAGAAATATAATAATTTAGAAAAGTTAAATTTTGGAATAAAACTGTCAAACTCAGGAAGCCAAGAGATGGAAGAAAAGAAAATTAACGCAATATAAAAAATATTAGCAATTAAAATAAAATAGTTAACAGAAAATAATTCTGAATTGAATTTAGGTAGGAGCATTTCCCTGAAAGAAATACAATAATGTTACAACATCACTTACCATTTGTAAGTGCATAGGAGATAATACATATAATAACAGTAAATAAGTTATGAATATTATTAAGCAAGAGATAAAAATATAATAAAAACAATAAAAATTCGTTCTCATGGAAGTTTAAATAATTACAATGACTTAATGCATAGTTTATTTTAAAATAAGTCCTTTAAATGAAAAAAGTCTTTCAAGAATATATAAAAGAGTCTTTTTCAATGTCCAGTGAATACAGTCTCTTTAATTAAAAATCTTCAAACTTAGTTTAATCTTTGGTTTTAATGTTATGTTGGATCCAACATCTTTCAGTAATATATCAATTTTTCAATAATAAATAGCATCACTCTCAATATCAATAATAAATAATATAGAAAAATTTAAATAATAACAATAACAACAATAATAAGTAATAGTATAATAAGACTCCATATCCTAATATTTTTCAATAAGAGTATAATTAATACTAAACTTCATTATAGAAATCATAATAATAATAATAATAGTAAAACAAGAGTATAATCAAAAGAAAATATCACTATTTGTTTATTATTGATAGGGAAAATATTGGTTGAGGATAAAAATAATTACATAGCAACTAAATAATTTTCTTATCTTCTAATAGCATAAGAAAGTATTTTTTGCTAGCCGAAAGCATAAATAAAAAAAAATCATAATAATTCCAAAATCCAAATAAAATTAAATCTAACTATTTAGAAAATGGACTCTCAACCAGTATTTCCTTACAATAATTCCTCTCTGATACTCTTTTACAAAATTGTCAAATTTGGTTATAAGTTTTCAATGCCAAATGCAGAATAATGTTTTATCCACACATGGTTTATAAACTTTAATAATAAAATACGATAGGAATGAAAGTTGTCATTCTTAATTGAGAAATGGAAATAAAAATAGTGTGCTTTTTTGAAAAACTTTTAATATCTAGTTTTCACAATCACTGAAAATCACATATTATGTTATAGGTTTGAGTAGAGTCATTAGATTTTATAACTATTATCATATAATATCTGCTGAATAAATAGAGTAATACTAATCTCAAATAAATGAGTAAATATAGTTAGACTTAAACACCCTTAAAATTAATTTATCAACATCAATTTGAAAGCTTTTACAATCAAAGTGTTCACCTTATGCCTGCATAAGAAGCCCAATTTAATCCCAAAAACTAACAAAAACAAGTAATATTCTTGTAGCACTCCAAGAACATACCCGCTGATGTTGAAAATTATGGTTTTTTTATGGTAAATGGGTTTAATGGTTTAATGGTATTTGGTAAATGGTTATGGTAAAAGTTTTTTTATGGTATTTTTTTATGGTTGTTTATGGTAAATTTAATCTATTGTCTTGACTTTAGTTTGATCTAGTGATTGTATCTGAGGTTTTGTTTGTTTTTTGGATTGCTCATGAAACAGTTTAAAATCTTCGGGTGAAAAATAGGGTCTTAATTTAGAAACATGCACAATAACGGAATTCTGTCCTGTCTCATAATTAAATTTATCTATTTCATAAGTTACATCAGAAAGTTTATTTATAATTTTATATGGTCCAGAGAAAGTAGGTTCTAATTTTCGAGTGTTAGGGTATTTGAATTCTTCATAAATTACAGAGTCTTGTATTTTTAATGGGCATTCGACAAAATGTCGATCATAGAGTCTTTTACTTTTAAGGTGAAATTCCTGAGTTCGCGCTTTCGCAATTTTGAGGGCTTTGTCTACTGGAGTTGTATACATTTTAACTGCCTCACACAAAACCATTACCCCCCATTTTAAAAATCTGAATCAAAATTATCGTGAAAATTATAACTATATTTAGCTGCTAACTTTAACCAGAAATTTTATCTAATAAAAATAGAAATTGTAAATATCATAGTTATACCTTAACTTGTGATCAACTTTTTAATTCTATTATTTTATAAATCATAAACAGATTCAAAAATTTTAATTATAGGTAATTCCTTACTTAAAACCACAAAATTTACAAAAAAAAAATTAATCACATTTATCAGTCAAAATTCTAGCAACAGCCTTGCATAGTTCCATATTCCTACTGAATTTAAATAAATTATAAGAATCCGGGAACCAAAGCTCACTGTCGCTAGAAATTCTAACAAATAAAGGAAAAAAACATAAATGTTAATTTAATTTTCAGCTCAAATGTTTAGTTGTAGGAACATTATCATGAAAATATTGTATTCTGAGAATAGTTCTTGATAACAAACAATATCAATAAATTAGAAAATGTACCTTTTAAAAAATAACTTGAGCTTCTGAGTTCTTTTATACTTCATTATTATTACGAACTTATCTTTAAACGTGCATAAAAATATCATAATAATCTTAATAAGTAACAGTAAATATCTTAGAACATCATACTCCTCAATTAAATTTTTAAGAACAAGCATGTTTTCACTCCAACAAGTAATAATAATAATAGTAATAATAATAATAAGACTCATAACTAGATAAAAAGATAAATAAATAAGGCTCACAGAAAAATAAACAAACAAATAAATAAACCTTACAAACAAAGAACTATCTACACAAATACAGTAAAAAGGATACACATAATAATTAAATACATCTAAAAATAACTCACGGATAAGGAGAAATTTTCAAGCTGATCCTAGGAGAGACAGGAATAACGAAAATTATGAAAGTAAGTAGTAATCTGCGTTCAGTTGTCTCTAAAAGTTTTTTTTTTTTTTTTTTTTTTTTTCTTGTCATTATGACCATGATTATCTTGAGTCATCAGTTACACATAAACAGCAAAAAGGTGGAATATCAGGCCTCAGGAATTCACGAGATATTTAGAAGAAATCTTTCAAACCACTCGGACAGAAAGCTGTTTAACATTAAAATCTCCTCTGTTACATTCACTCGAGGAATCAAAAGGTAATGGCAATTCTTGCTTAATAACACTTTCAATCATGGCGGGAAAAATTTTCGGCGATTCATATTTTTGTCATCACTTCGTTTCAGTAGATTCATTAGATTCATTTACATAGCATTTTACTTCTTCGGTAGATTCATTTCAAAATCCGAAACAGGCACTAGCACAGGCATTACCTATCCTGTGCGACTTTTCGATTAGTTGTGACGATTTCAGGAGAGCTCGAATTATTTCCACTGGTTAAAAGAAACACACAGTCATGGCAAGCGAGGGAAAAAACAAAAATAATAAATAAATGTAGAAGATCCAATAATTAGTCATGGGCTGCTGTAAATTCATTTATTAAATTCGTGATAATGAGGAAGGAAAAGCTCCTTTTTGCAAAAATTCCATCATCATTTCAGCGAGCTGTCCTCATCGAAGAAGCAACCCAAGAAATCTTCAGAAGAATCTTCTCTTCATCTCGAGACTTCCCCCTTTTAAACTAAAAAGAAAGTTCTGGAACATTCTGTAATCTCTAACCATCATTATTTTATGTAAACAGAATTCTTGTCCAGCTACGAGATTATTTTAAACAGACGATAAATTTATTTAAAAAAAAAAATATTATTTAACCAATTTATAATTGACTCAGAATTTTAAATATCTTAGGCAGACGATTTTTATACATGATTAATTTTAAGAGAAAAAGAAAAGAAATGAATTTATTAATATGCAAATTATCGTTGACGGCGGAAAAATAAATAAATAGATAAAATAAAATAATGATATTTTTTAAAGGTATGGGTTTGGAATAAATTTAATAAGACTTTCTTAAAAAGGGTTGATAAAAACATAGAAGAAATCAGTTTTATTTGGAATATTAAGAAATAAAGTTTTAATTAAGAATATTTTTAATTTAGAGCCATCTTTTTAAATTTACGCATACTGGAATAATGTTTTTTAAGGCAAATTAAGAATTTATATCGTCTGCACACAGATTAACAGATTAGATCTAGAAATAAGATTTTAATTTAATAATTTGAAGTAAGTACGGAATATTATTATAAGAAAATTAAGATAGTATAAAGGTTAGTTTTGGCGAAAAAAAAAATTTAAATTTGTAATATATATATATATATATATGTATTGGTATTTTCTAAATTTGTATGCATAAATTAAAACATTTGAAGCTAAAATATAGGAAAAACAAAATTATCACATTGCGATATTAATTCGGCGTCTAAATGATTAAAAAAAGAAAAAAAAAAATGCCAAAGGTAAAGCAGCATAGATTATCCTATCCCAAATGAAGAAATAGTAATTATTCCCTTTCTGTACCTTTCGAGAATGAACTCACTTCTCTGCGTGGAGCTTCTTGTTTTTACACTTTCTTTTCTTTTTTTTATGAGTTAAAACAAGTGTTAAGTACTTTTTCTGAATCCAAAGTAATCCGTGAGTTATAAAATAAATACTTAAAAGCCATTACATGACTTTAAAAATACTTACTGATTTGATTTTTTTTTTTTTTTTTTTTTTTTTTTTTCAATTTCTTTTTGTTGATAAATAAATAAATAAATAAAAGAAAACTTATTTTTTAGTGGTGCCGGATAAGTTTACTCAGGATTGACTAATCGGATCATAATATGACTGTTTGCTAGATTATTAGAGATGAATTCGGGCTCGTTTTTCAAGGCCCGGGCCCGCCCGAGTCAGACGATTGTAAGTCCGATTCCGAAAGATTTTTTGTCACCAGACCCCGAGCCCGATACCAAAAATATACAAAACAAAATTGTATGGTATTTAAAAATTGTTTCAAAATTGATATCACATTTTAAAAACTTCTTAAATAGATATAATTTTTAAATGAAATTTTAAATTTAATCTTATAAAAATCTATATAATATAAAAATACACTTCATACTTAAAAGGATTTTCATATTTTTTCCTCCTTTAACAAACAAATTTGATGGACACGTTTGCTTTTAATGAATAAATGTATGAAATTTGCAGAAATTACTATTTGTAAGCTGGCGAATCATACAACGTTCTTTTTTTTTTTTCTTTTTTTGTAAAAAGTGTACACCTTTCATTATAATTGATTCTTTTATCATAATAATTTTCTATGATTGACAGGTATCTGAAAATCAACGTAAATTTAAAATGTCGACATTATTATTTTATAGGTCCGATGCTTCTATATAAAAAGAGGAAACACTGATCGATTGCTTTCTATCGGAATAACATGTTAATCATATTTACTTAGGGAGGAAAGTGACTTCGAAAAGGAACAGCGTCCCCAGCATGCGCAGAGTTCATGATGACAAATACATATAATCACTAAAGTTATTTTCATATGAAAAACGACTATAATTCGTGCACAATTGAAGATTAAATAATTTGCAAACCTCCAGCTAATTCTTGGTTACTAAAAACAGAAGAAAATATCACCGTGGTGTTATGTAACTAAACAATGTATATATACACGATGGTACAATATCCTTGGTGTTTCGATGAATTCACCGTGACTTTGTTTATACACGCGGACTGTTTTTTTTTTTTTTTTTTTTTTTTTTTTTTTTTGATATTTTCTATTTTCTAATAAATTATCTTCTTTTATGTTCCTTTGATAATGAATGCGTGGGCATTCGAAAGATCTCAGGTAAAATAAATAAATAATATCTATATTTTTGCAATACCTTTTAAGTAGTTATTTGTATAATTTGACAAACGATCCCATTAAAAAATATCTTCTGCTAACAAAAAGCCAACTAAAAGCAAATTCATTGTAGTGTTTGTTTTGATTAACGCCATATAAATAGACCGTCGCCAGAAATTCTGTAAACATAAATCTGTAATTATCGCAAATTTTCATTTGAAACAGCAATGAAACACTAAAATAAATAATCAAGCACTCAGTTGCCCCGCCATTTTGATAAAAAAGAATTAAAATGAGTTGAAAAGGAATAGGTAGACAATTTTAAGCGGAAAAAGTTCTTTCAATCTTTTCTACACATGAATGAATAAAATTTTCCGGTTTCAGAAAAAATGAGCCCGAGTCCGTGTCGGGTTTCGGGCTCGGCCTGAGCCCGTCTCATCTCTGTAGCCTATTAGTCTGTTAACCCCTTCTTTTTTATCTTTCGCTAATTATTATTTTATGTATATTAATTTATATAAATTCTTTTATTCTTCTTCTTTTCTCTCGTTTTTTTATGAACTAAACAAAATGTTAAATATTAGTAATCCAGGACAAGCTGTTAATTATAAATAGATACTTAAAATCGATCGAATAACGTTAAAAGTTAAGTTCTTGTTTGAAATAACTATTTTTTGGACAATTTGTTTATGCTTGAAAAAAAAAAATAATATTTCTAGTGGTTCCGGTTAAATTTACATAGGGCTGAATATTGGGATACCTGTTGCCTATTTATTAGGCTGTTCTTCCCTTTAGTATATTTCGAGAACACAACTATTTTCCAACGTGTAATTTACTATTCTTTCCTTATTCCCCTCTCTCTCTGTGAACTAAACAATGTATGTCATGTTTTAGTATCCCACAACAAGCTATTATAAAATAAATATTTAAAATTAATTTCATAATTTTAAAAGCAAATCGGATGTTGCACATGAAACATGGCAAATAATGTATGTTCGTATTGTAACTAATTTTATAAATATTCAGATCTTCGTACAGATATTCCAATCTTATGCAAAAATGCATGAATACAAAATTTGTTACGATTATGTAGAAATTCAGTAATAGGGAAAGAATAGGAGTCCATCTGAAATGGGACTTAATTCCATGGCAATCCAGAAACATTACATATCATGGAACATCATTAAATGAATTGTATGATAAGATTTAATAGAAAGAAGAAAACTTTTATAAAGATCATTATAAATTTTGATTCAATTTTCATAAATTTTGAGTAACTCGACAAAATAGTGCAACGTTTATGTGTATAAAATTTCAAACCAATTGGTTGTGTAGTGTTTATGCTGTTATATGCGGAAAGACAGACGGACCAGACGACGAACTGTAGGTGTTAATTATTTATGTAATTACGAACACACTTAATAATTTTTTTTTTCAATAATAACTTGTAGGATGATTTCCCTTTGTTTGAAAAAGTTTATTTTCTTAATGGTTTCAGCTAAATTTACTCACGATCAGGAAATAGCATACTTATTTGTATTTTTCTTTTCTCTTTTAACAACTAAACCAAAGATTAAATATTCTGGATCCAAAATGAACCGTGAATTACAAAATAATGCTTAAAATCGAGTGCAGAACTTTTAAAATAATTTTTGTTTTAGATTTCACTTTTTTTAAAAAGTTTATTTTTCTAGTGGTTCCGACTAAATTTACCCAGGATTGAATAATAACATACCTATTTGTCTCTTTCTTTTACCTTTGTAATAGCTAAAGCAAAGATTAAATATTCTGATTCCAGAGTGAACTATGAATTACAAAATAGTACTTAAATTCAAGTGCATGTCTTTTAAAATAATTACTTGTTTTCAACGATCTTAACACCATACAGTTACATTAAGATGATTAGAAGTAATTGCAGCCCATCTTTTATTACCACGACCGACCGTGATTGTGTCGCACTTTCGCAAATGACCATCCAAGTGATTCTCGGCCCGTTTAATAATTCGCGTCTAATTCCGGCCACAATTCTTCCGCAGCCTCTTTCCGCAAAATGGTCTCCTCCTTATTTCTTCACTCGGGATGATGCATGCCGCTCTCCCTTTGGCCGCCCAAATCTCGGACCTCCATTGGCTGGCTACTTCTAGCCATCTTCCATCCCTCCGCATCCGGAGGTCAAACTTCATCCTTTCTCTCTCGCAGTTTTCTTATTCATAACAGGATTGTAGGGAATTTGATTGAGATTGCATTTTCGCCCAGTCTTCAGAATGTGTGGTTTAGGGAAGTCTTTTAAATTGCTAAAGTTTAATTATAATCATCATAAACGTGCATTTCTAAGCGATATAATATATGTATATAGATACAGATAGTCAAACTTTTTGTAATTATAAATTATTTTAAGAAATGAAAAGTTAAACATAAAAATGAAATTATTTATGATACATAAAAATTGATCTACCTAAAAAATTAAATTATTTATGATACATAAAAGTTGATCTACCAAAATACTATAAATCAATGTAGAATAGTTGAAAATCTATTGGAAAATTAATAAAACCAATGTAAAAAATATGAAAAAAAAAACTTATATTGTGAAAGAATTGTTTCGCAATATAAGTAAAAAAAATTATTGATTTATGATCAAGACTATAGCAAGATAATAAAGACTATAGTTCGCAAAATACCTTATCAGGTATAACATATATGTATTTACAGTAAAACACCGTTTATACGTTTGTCATTTATACGTCTTTTACATTTATAGGCCTTTCAGTGCAATGCTAATTAATTCCTAAGTATTTTAATGTTGTAATATTTCGTTTATTCGACATATAACTTTGATTATACGTTGTTTCTTTTATGCTGTAAGCGATTTTCTAAAACTTTCTGCCAGCGTCACTTTTTTTTCCTACGCTAGAAATATTTTTGGTAAGGTGAAAGAAGGTATACTTGTGACTGCTAGAGGATTATTTCAAGTTTTTGGAACCTGTTGAGGAGATGAGATAAAAAGAATCGATAGAGAATTCTAAGAATTCTGTCACAAGATATGCATGAAATTTGTAAACATTTCATTTCCTGATTTCGTTGCAATTTAGAACACATTTAAGCGCATTTTTGTTCAGCCTTTTTTTAACACTTAACGTGATCTTAAAATGTCCAGAAAATGAAAGCCACTTTTATTAACACTAGAAAGGCTAGGAATTTTCATCAAGTTTTATAAAAAACATTCAACACCAGAATTTTGATTTAAAAGAGTCTAACATTTTTATACCTTTTAAGCGTCTTGCAATATTTTCCATTCAAGTTTAACGATTCATAAAATAGTATCTATGAAAAGTATTTGCATGATAAGTTTTATTTGGTAATCTTATATGTTTATTTATCTCTTTCACTTCAAAAAATGTGCTTTAATATTGATTTTGTGTTAAATCAGCCCTTGATTCCATAAGTTACGTGATAGAAAAACCCGGCTAGGACGCTTAAAGGGTTAAAGTTTTTTCTTATTTGTGTCTTTTAAACCTACTTTATAATAAAATTTCTGATTTGAACAGAAATATATTCATATTTTGTCAAAATGATCACTCGCGGTCATATTAGTGTTAAAAGAAACAATTTTACCATTAAAACTGGCCCCACCAGTGGCCGAGAGGTTCTAACCTCTCAACTGTGGTAGACGCCAGATGCTGGGTTAGAACCCAATCGCGTCTGTCGACCTAATCGTTTGGAGTTTTCGTGGTTTTCTTCGAACCTTGCGTAAATACGGGTTAGGTTCCCTTAGAAAGACCCCCACGAAGGACACTCCCCCCTCCCTGGTCCTATATCCCTTGTGTAGATAATAGGACGACAAAAATAAACCAAACCAAACCAAACTACAATTAAAATTTTGCGCATTTAAAATTTTGAAGTTGTGTAACTGCACTCCCCCAAAAAAAAAAAAAAAAACTCTCAAAACTTCTTCATTTCATGGAAAATCTACTGGCAACAGTGGTGCCGGTATGTTCCTTTATATTGACAAATATCAGCGTATTAATATTATTGTTATTATTTGTTCCAATAGGTTTAAAATAAAACTATTGTTTTATTTTCATGCTTACAAATGTTTTATTTTTCTTTTCTGTGGAAATTACTTATTTTGCTCTAGGCGAAACATATTTAGGAAATAGTCTATAAAAAGCTTTTTACAATTGACTTGAATAAAATATAATACTGTTTTGCTACACACAGTTGAAGTCGCTTTTTGTTTAAGCGATTAATTGCATAATCTAATCAGCTATTTTTCATAACAAAGTTTTTGGAAACAATACTACAATCATAATTTTATTATCGTCTTATAATGGATTAATTTGCTTTATTGAATAAGTACTTTTTTTTTATCGTGAAGTCAATTCAATCTTCATATTTGTGTTATTTTAATGAAAATAATTACAGCAATAACTTAAGACTTAAAAGCTTTGGTTTATGTAGTTGCTCTATCACTAAATTAAATGATAAAATGCCATGACAATCCTCTTTCGTATCGTCGAACCAATTCGCTTTAGTTGATTGGATTTGCTGTAGAAAACCTTAAATGCAAAGATATTACATACTGTGATATATTTTACGACTGAGCTGTGCTGCCATATACATAAAGTTGGTTGAATGTCCAGCATTTTATTTGCACTCGAATAAAACAGAAGAGTAAAAAACTGAATAATTCTTTATTTGCCGCGTCTCTCAACGTTTTAAAAACATAAAGATGGAAAATTTCTTCATACTTTCTTTGATGCGTTGCTAGATTGTAAATTTTTAGGGAAAAATGCAGTGCGTTCAAAAGATTTATATACTTAGTAAACTTCACCACTTGGGATAGACATGATAACACAATATCTAAAGAATAAAATGATGTGCATTCGAAACTAAAATATTCGTCTGAAGAAATATAAATGTTAGCATGTATAAAACGCGCAAGAAGCATTATGACAATGTACTTTTAATAAATACAAGAAATTAAACTGGATAAACTGTCATTAACCCTTTAATGCACAACACTAGTCACAGAAAAAGACACGGATTATAATGTGAAGTCTATGGGAGCGTTCTTTTCAAATATCTCGCTCATATTTTAATATTTTTACATGATTTTCTTTTGCATAGGATAGCTGAGGACGATCCACAACCGGCCTAGTTGTTACTTTTTAAATTTTAGTTTCAGATAAAATAATAATAATAATAATAATAATAATAATAATAATAATAATAATAATAATAATAATTTCAAAATTAGTTTAAACCGATTCTGAAATTGAAACTACTGGTAGTATTTTTACACTGAACTGCATTTAGTAAACCAAAATATGTTTATAGAATGTTGAAAAATGGTATACAGGGCCTCGCTAAGAATTAGATACATGGCTGTCTATGGAAGATAATCTCTAGAAATGTGATTTCACTAGACTTAAGCGTGTTTTAATCTTAATTTTAGCAAAATAGTGGCATATACGTATGTAAAGATAGTAGGCAAAATACATGGCTGTAAAAATGCAATATGGTTAAAAAAAAAAAAAAAAAAAAAAAAAAAAAAAAAAAAAAACATGTATTTAAAGAGCGTGTTTTTCTCTATTCGACGGTATAAAATTTGAAATTCTGCAGTATGTAAGTATATTGCAATAATAGTTAGTAAAAGCTAAATTTATTTGCCTGATGTTGCCTCCGTCAAAATAGCATCATCAAATACGTTTTTCTTTAAGGAGACGGTGGACGTTAAATTTTTTTTTTTTTTTTTCATCACAGCAATATGTAATTTTGTGCGTATATACATTTTACCAAAAGCATATAAAACATCTTCATAAAAATTTCCAATCTTATTAAAATTTTTAATTTTTTTTAAATTAAATTTTTAAACGAAATTTTAAAATACTTCTCGTGTCTTAATTTTTGAGATATTTTCTTGCGTTTTCATTTTTATCACTTAAAACTCTACTATAAACAAATTTGTGTACGATTTTTTTTATCTTTTGAATAGTTAATATTTTACAGGTTTTTTTTTTTTTTTTTTTCTAAATTCCCTATCGATTTTCATCAAAATTTTGCCTTTTAATAAGTAAAAAAATATAGTTTAAAAAAAACTAAAAAACACGCTTTTTAAGTATATCAAACCAAAAAGTGAAAAATTATTCGTATTATAAGCTGAAAACGAAAATAGATAAAAAATACTATAAGGTACCCTGGGGTAATAACGCCAGGCCGGGTAATAACGCCAAGTGCTTATATTTTGCATAATTATGAAATAATCAGGTAAATGACACCCATGTGCTCTGCGCTGAAGGGTTTTGAGTCATATAAATCGCAAAAAATAGCTTCAAGTTAATTTGTTTCATTTTTAGGTCTTATTGTTTTTACAAGCAACTAAAATTAACGCTTGATCTAAAATTTGCGAGATAAGGTTTTTGATCTGAAGACTATATTTTTTATCCAGAAATACTTTGTTTATTACATAAATTTGTAGTGTATTTCATGTACTTTCAAATTGTTGTAGAAGATTTTGGATATCTTCTCGAGATAATTTGTAGTTTAGGATTTACTGCGCAATAAGTGGCCGAACTATATCCGAAGGGGGTTTATATATTAATATGGGGCAGCATTATCATCATTGTTGAAATGGTAAGATTAAGGGGGGGGGGTGCCCAATACTTAAAAATAATCTCTCTGTTTTATTTTTTATTATATTATTATTTTTTTTACTAATGTAAAAAATAATTTTTAACTCTTGTAAATAAAACTATATCAAAATGTTTCCAAGATTCAAATTCGAACATCTTCAAAATCAGGTTTCTATTAAATTTCCACTGGATTGTTCAATTAAGTTCGAAATTTTAACTGTCCGCTTTCTCAGCGTTCGGTTTTTCAAAACTTTATAAATTTAACCTTTAAATGATGTGACAGAAATTGTAACGTATGAATGTGATGCGGTTTGTGAGACCACAAAATTGAAAGATGAATAAAAGGCGGGAATAACTCATAGGATTGTGTTTTTGTACTAAACTTTTTATACAAGAGTATTATACTTATATTCACCTATTTAATCTCTGGTGATAGTACTAAAATTCCAAATGAAACAAAATTTCGATAGTGTTTGCAGTTAAACTGAAAATTATAAGTTAAACTGAAAAATTAAAAGAAAAATAGTGGTCTACAAGACCGGTAACATTAGTTAAAGGTTAAAATGCGATCCATGATTAAAAATCATAGAATACTGTCCCTGCACTTAACTAATTAATTCTAATTAAATTTAATCTATTCAAATATTTCTAATAATATTACGAGAACTCCAAACGAAAGAGAATTTCAGTTGTAACCATAGTTAAACTGGAAAATACAAGTTAAACGCTATTTTTTTGGGGGGGGGGGTACAGTGTTCAGTCAGATTGCTAAGAGCAGTTAAAGGTTAATTTTGTTGCTAATATAGAGGTAATGATATATAATCATATGAATTATGTATAAAATTGTATAAGAGATCTCTTTGGGATAATATTTTTTAATCAAAAATTGTATTCAATTTATTAAAAATTTATTAAAGCATGCTCTTTAAAACGTCGAAAATTTAACTGTAGGTTTGGAGAATCCGCATTAGTGTGGAGTTATGGGTTAAAAACTATTTACTAGATTACTATAATAGTATTAACCCTTAACTACTGTGACAAAAATTGTCGCATAATTTACTGTGGGCGGCCTGTCAGACCGCTTAATCTAACGATGAATAAAATGTTAAATTAACTTTAAGAATATTATTTTTGTATTGAACCTTATATACAGGACTATTATAAATAAAATTCAGCTATTCAAAAGTTTCTAGAGATAGTAATAGGACTCCAAATGAAACAAAATTTTCCCGGTATCTATAGTTAAACTAAAAATTGCAAGTTAAACTCTGAAACTTGAAAAACTCAGCGGTATGTGAGACGCTAACAGCAGTTAAGGTTTAGCAAAAATATTTATTACATATAACTCTAGTTATTATAAAACTTCACATGATTAAAATATTACATTATGAATGGTTAAAACCATGCAATGTTTCTTATAATCATATTTAAGCGGGACTTTTTAAGCAAAGAGAGACACAGGGTGTTATATTCTGTTGAAGCTCCCCCTCACTCCCTTTTCTTTCACTTTCACAAAAAAAAATCAATATTTTCTATGGCATAGAATGCATACATGGGAATATAAATACTGATTCAAAAAATCCGTGCAATGTTTCTAATAATTCTATTTAAATGGTCATTTTTAAGCAAAACGTAGCTTAGAATCTGATATTCTTTTGCCTCCTCCCCCCGCCACCACCACAGCTTTCTTTTTCTTTCAGAGTCGCAAAAAAATTATACATTTTCAATAGCTTAGACTGCAATTTGTCAATTTCTAGAGCTGTAGAGTTTGTATTTTTAGAATTGGGCAATCTACATGCCATTATTCCATCTTATTTTATAGTTTTGTTTGCATGGCGTTATTACCCATATAGGTGGGTATTAACGCCAAATAGCATTGGTCAAGAAAAAACGCCATTACATTTTATGAATACATATCTGTTAAATTATTTTATTTTATATAGATAGTCAATGAGTTGCTGTATCAGATCCTATATTTGTTTGAAAAATACAATCTAAAACTAAGCCGTGAAAATTGGTAGAACCTTAACGTGGCGTTATTACCCCAGGGTACCTTATTACTATAAAATCATTGTTATTATAGAAATCAATTAATAAGCAATAAATAAAATTATCGTGGAAAAAAAGCGTGGGGTATCTACCATGCTCCATCTATCAGTTCTTAAGAAGCACCCCACGTCTTTTTTTCCACGATAATTTTATTTATTGCTTATTAATTGATTTCTATAATAACAATGATTTTATAGTAATATAGTATTTTTCATCTATTTTCGTTTTCAGCTTATAGTAAGAATTATTTTTTCACTTTTTAGTTTGATATACTTAAAAAGCGTGTTTTTTAGTTTTTTTAAACTATATACTTTTTTTTTACTTTTTAGTTTGATTACTTTAAAAGCGTGGTTTTTAGTTTTTTTTTAAACTACTAGGGGGGGCCCCGCCCCCCTGCTCGCTATGCTCGCCAACCCCCCGCGTAATCGCTTCGCGATTCCAAATTATTGGCTACCCCCTGCTTGCTGCTCTCGTCAATACCCCATGGTATGAATAAGCAGTTGCAGACCTTTCAAATGATGTGTCACACGACTGGTGTTGTAAAGAAATTAAAAATGTGCCCCCCTGGGGGGAAGAGTGGGAGGCGACACAAAAGACATCCATAATATGAATAATCAGCTGCAGACCTCTCAAATGATATGTCACACGACTGGTGTTGTAAAGAAATTAAAAATGTACCCCCTGGGGGGGGGGGCAGAGTGGGGGTGACACACAAGACATCCATAAAATGAATAAACAGTTGCAGACTTTTCAAATGATGTGTCACACAATTGGTATTGTAAAGAAATTACAAAATGCGCCCCCTCTGAGGGCAGAGGGGGGGGGTTACACACAAGATATCCATAATATGAATAAGCAGTTGCAGACCTCTCAAATGATGTGTCACACAATTGGTGTTGTAAAGAAATTAAAAATGTGCCCCCCTGGGGGGCAGAGTGGGGGATGACACACAACACATCTATAATATGAATAAGCAGTTGCAGCCCTTTCAAATGATGTGTCACACAACTGATGTTGTAAAGAAATTAAAAATGTGACCCCCCCCTAGGCAGAGCAGAGTGTGGGGGTGACACACAAGACATCCATAATATGAATAAGCAGTTGCAGACCTTTCAAATCTTGTGTAACACGACTGGTGTTGTAAAGAAATTAAAAATGTGTCCCCCCTGCGGAGCAGAATGGGGGATAACACACAAGACATCCAATATATGAATAAGCAGTTGCAAACCTCTCAAATGATGTATCCAACGACTGGTGTTTTAAAGAAATTAAAAATTTGGCGAAATATTACAGTTATCGCCAAGTTGGCGTCACTTTTAACAACTAATTTTGGTCGCCAAATTTGGCGATATATCGCCAAGTTGGCGACAAACTTGGCGATTGTTGGCGATGGTAACCTTTCCTCTCTTTATGGTAACCCATACGGCGATGCATAGACGGAGCCCTTTCCTGATTGGTCTATTCGACTCATGGAAGGAGTGGACAACCCGGATTCGTTAGTTCCGGAAATCTTCCACATCAGCATCATTCCAGGAGTCATTCCTTTTAAGGCTAGTTTTTTTTTACTATAGAAGGATATTTATATTTAATACAAAAACCAAATTAATCGGTTGGATAGTTTCAGAGTAATTGGTGAACATACATAGAAAAAAAAATACATACGCGTCGAATTGATAACTTCCTCTTCCTTTTCTGAAGCCGGTTAAAAATAAAAATTGTAATACGGAATTTTTTTTTTTTTTAATTTTACATAGATGTAGATGTAAATAATGTCAGGAGTGGGGTTCTAACCCACAATCTCTTTCAAAAAACAGAGCTTCAACCCAGCGCCTTAGACCGCTCGGCCATGCTGTCTACACTCCATTCAGTGAACGTATTCAACACTTTTAATTAGCGAAAAATCACTAATTTTATTAGTTTTTGCCTAATTACTACATAAGTACTGAACCAATTTCGATGAAACTGAAGTGGTATCAATTCGAGAGCATCGTCTTTCATTTAACACCAAAACCAAGTTAATTGGTTGCATGGTTTCGGAGTAATCGGTGAGCATGCATAAAATAAGGAGAGTTACAAACTCACAAGCTCACAAACTCACAAACTCACAAACATACAGGTGAAGCTAATAAAAGCGTGTTAAAAAAATCCTATTCGACTATCTTAATAAAGACGAATTTTAAAAAGCTTACACAATTTCTTTCTAAACAATATCAGGATACTTCCTTATCAATTTCATAAATTTTGATAAAAAATTGCATCGCAAGGAGCAGTTCAAAAATCTAAAAACGCTGAAATATTAGTTTTGAGGAAAACAGATTTAAAGTTTATAAATACACTTACCTTTATTATTTACTTCTTAAAACCTTCATAAATGATGTTTTAATAAGAAAAAACAATTCGGCACTATTATACCACGGAAATAGACCTTTTTTGCGACGATTTTGCTCAAATAAAGCTCCATTATCCCCTTAAAACACAGATTATGCTTATTGACTTTTATAGGTGACTGTGAATATTTTGGAAAAATATACTTCCAAAATGCTTTTTTTCTGTTAAAAAAATCACAAACTTTCATTAATCTATGCTATCAGTGTATATACATCACTATAATACATATATATACTGATGCCACTATACACTGAATGGCCATAGATGATCGTCCACTTGCGATTTTAAACATTTTGTTAAATATCTACAAAAATACAGGGGGAATTACCCTGAAACTCTTAGTGTATAAATATAATAGTACAAGTCATACATTTCCGTGAAGATTTTTCCCAAAACTCCATAGGTAACCGTCAACAAATTAAAAACGAATGAATATCTTTTGGATAACCCTGTCAAAACTAATGTAGCAAAAGTGCTCAAACTCTAGATTATGATTCAGTCGCTTATTTTAATAAACTGTGTTCATTTTTATGTCGATAGCATGTATACCAACAGGTAAATTAAGGTTTTTATAAAAACAACCCCAAACTTTTCCAAGTTTTTTTGCTTATAATTTGCAGAGTTCTTAATATAAAGTAACATTCTTTTCTGAAAAAATAAAAAATAATATTATACACAATACCTTGTGAACGGAATTAAAAAGTAATAAAAATTGTATGAAAAATGAGTAGGTTTACTAAATAATTTTTCACTGTGCATGTGTCAACGATAGCAAAATTTCATTTATATATTATGTTAGCTAAATGTATAGAACAGCTTTTGTGAAAGTCTCCAAATTTACAGCTTAAAAATCCTGAAAATAATCGTCCATAGAATAAGTTGAAAATACGTTATTCCCAAAATGAAGAAAAAACAAGAGGATTGTATCCATATAGTCATTGATTAGTGGCAATATAGAATACACAATATGGGACATACTACTATATTTAGATAAAATACCTCATTTTTTTGTTTCATTTTGGGAATAACAGATTTTCGACTTATTCTATTGACGATTATTTTCAGAATTTTTAAGCTGTGATTTTGAAACTTTTACAAACGTTGCTCTATATAATTAGCTAACATAATATGCAAATGAAATTGTGATATCGTTGACTCATGCTCAGTGAAAAAACTATTTAGTAAACCTACTCATTTTTCATACAATTTTTATTATTTTTTAATTCTAATTACAGGGTATTGTGTGTAATATTATTTGTCATATTTTCAGAAAAGAATGTTACTTTATATTAAGAACTTTGCAAATTATAAGCAAAAACTTGGAAAAATTTGGGACTGTTTTTATAAAAACCTTAATTTTTCCACTGTATACATGCTATCGACATAAAAATGAACATAGTTTATTACAATAAGCCACTTAATTATAATCTAGAGTTTGAACGCTTTTGCTACATTAGTTTTGATAGGGTTATCCAAAAGATATTCATTCTTTTTTAATTTGTTGATGATTCCCTATGGACTTTCGGGAAAAAATCTTCACGGAAATGTGTGATTTGTACTATTATATTTATACACTATGAATTTCAGGATAATTCCTCATGTATTTTTCTAGATATTTAACAAAATGTCTAAAATCGCAAGTGGACGGTCATCTATGGCCATGTAGAGTATTGAGCCGATTAAAAATAGGCAAAATTTTGTTTACAATTTTGATGGGAAATTTTTTATATTTTATGAAATATAAACTTTAAATGCTATTTTCTCATAGCTAATTTTTAAGTAGTTTCAAATGAATTTAAATGTTTCAAGTGTCTATTTTTTATTTTTTTTAATCGAATTTGCAAAATGGTTAATTACGTATTTTAACATTTTATACAATAAAATTTTTATTATAATATTGCTAAAAATTTGTAAAAATTCTAAATTTGAAAGTTTTATAATAGAATTCTGCTTAAAAACCTGCTACATTTATCGAAATATGTTTTTTCAATTGTATGATTTTGTTTTCATAATTAAAAAAAATATATCTATTTTCTTTTAACTATAATTGTATAAATTTGGATTAACGATAAGCAAAATAAGGTCTGAGGAGAAAAAATTATGTTTATTGATCAATCCTAAATGATCATTTAATACAATGAATTTGTATCTTTATTAATTATATTTTTAACCTTATTTTCAATCTTGTATTTTTATCTGTAAAGACTCTACATTAACGATGTGGAACCCGTCGAAATTCGATGAAAGAAAATGTTTAAAAAGGAACTGCTTCATTGATTTATAATAAATCTACAAAATTAGTTACAGTAAAAAATGCATCTTATATTGGCCAGTTAGACTCTCAAACAAATATTATTTTAAGCTAAAATTAACAAAATACTATTTCAATAAAACGCAGTTGTCCAAATTATTAAAATTAAAATTTAATTGCATAATGTCATGAGTAAATTATAATAAAGATCAGTTATTATGATGAAGTTATCTATCCAGTTTCTTATGTTTGGTACAAATGCGAGTGAAAATAAACAAAAATCCAAATTGACACGATAACAGACAATATATTATAGATATAATACACGCATTTTAATTTTAATTTTTTTTTTTTTCAATTTTAAGAGAAAATGGAGCGATTCTGTTGTCACAATTATAAAATCGGTACTAAAAAATATAAAAAAATTAATATTTCAAAAATAAATTAAGATACAGTTTTCAAACAAATTGCATTTAAAAGTATATTTTTTTCTCTATACTACAGTGTAAAAATTTTAAATGTGCGATGTTTAAAAGAGTAAAATTTGCAGTAGCGAAAATTGAAAAACCGAAGTGTTGCCATTTGCAAAATGACGTATGCGTTACGCACAGATACGTTTGGTTTTTGTAATATAGATATAGCATTTTTTCGTAATTGACTTATTAAAAAGGCAAAAAAGAAAAAAAATATATATTTTCGTCCACTGTCACCTAAATTCTGAAGTACTGCCTGTAAAACCAGTTTCTTTGCAACAGAAGACATTCGGCAGAAAATTCACCGTTGCTGAAGCGGAAGTCTCGCCGCGCCGCGCCATCCTTTAATTAATAAATTCGTTTTAACAAAATATTTTTAATAAAACTTTTTTGTTACTCTAATTAAACAATTTTTTAGAGTTTTTTTTTTCTTTTTGTAGTAGACTTCTCTTGAAATTACCCTATAAATATATGGCAGTTATTTTTAATGGTTCAATAAGAATTGGTTCAATAAGAATGGTTCAATAAAAATCAGTCGTCTGTGAAAAATCCTACTTTTAAAAAAAAAACAAAATCACTATATAAGGCTGATTTTTCTCATTAATTTTATTTGTCTTTTTTTCTTCATCCTATTTAAACGAAGAGAAGTATATATTGATTCCACATCGTATACTTTCTTCACTCATTGCCAGGAAATGAAAAGCAGTGAAAAAAAGCAAGAAAAGAAAAACGGCTCATCTGTGACACTCAACTAATCACTGGCACTTTGACTGCGGTTACTTAATTCATCGCTGCATTACGTTAAAAGCTAATAGATCAAAAGTCGCAACACATCAACAACTCATCTCCACTCTCCCTCACACCTCATCCCATAAACAAAGAAAGAAGCCTCACCCACCCTCTCCCACCGATTGGATCTAATATAATATATCCCGAATACCACACTCGGTAGCCATGCTTATACGAGAGATGAACATTTCTCCCTTTTGCTCTTAATCAATTGACTTTTTTCCGATGGGGATGGGACGAAATGGGATGCAGATTTCTTCGCCATTACCATATTATTTTCCCATTTCCCCTCAAGGACTGAACTCCTAATCTTTCTTTTTTCTCGTGTGGTCTCTTTCGGTTTCAAAAATAGGGGGGGGGGGGCTGCGCTGCAGTCACATAAATCATTTGGCATTGGGGGGGGGAGATAAATATGCTATAGGAGGGGGAGGTAGTCGTTACTCAATGAAATGAAATGTAGTGATCGCTTTTATTTTCTGATGTAAACCCCTGGGTGATGACTGGCGGAGGAAGAATGGTCTATACCGATCCAGTTATATTAGTTGCTCTAATCGATCTGTTTTATCATTCTCTTGAGAGTTTATGAAGAGATGTTAATGGTTTAAGAAGAGAAATTTTAACTTTTTCCTATGCTTGGTTTTCGTTTGTGACTTCACAGTCTTCATATCCACCTGGAATATCCCCATTTTGTTTTCGTTTGATAAATATCAGCTTAAAAAGAAGGAGTTAACTTATTTTTAGCCCATTTAATCATTTAGGAACTCTAAATTTTCCGTACATTTGTTCTCATAATGTCGAATTATACAACGTCTAATAAGCAAAACTTTTAGTTTTGATGTTCTATAGAAAGCTTTATTTCCATAATTGTCCAACTGTTCAGAATGAGTATATTTGAAGTTTTTGAATTGAGAACTTGTAAACCATTATCTTTAACCCTTTTGGGTCTGGTTTACAATTAATAGTACATGTTTTTAATGGAGTATTATTTTGTTTTAAGAAATACTTATGCTACTATTTATATGTAATAATGTTAGTCTAAGTCTATGCATTTACTATATGACTTCAATTATGTTTAGGCACTTAGTAATGTTAATAATTATTATTATTTGCTTCATTCTCTTTGCAATTATTTTATTTTAAACACATATTTCACTCTTTAAATTTAAACTAATATATACTTTCCTGAAAGAATCATCAATAATAAAGCGCAAAAAATATTAGAAAGTTGTAATATAAGTTAAATCTTATTGTAATGCAATATTTTCTAAATATCGCCAAAAATTCTTCCTTAGCCTATTGTCATATAAATATTTTGTACGCAAAACAAAAGCATTTGTTATCTTTCAGACAATTAAATATTCGTTAAACACTAATTAATTTATTTGGATTGTTAATGTTAATGTTATTAACGTAAAAGTATTTTTTTCTAAAAACTAACTTTCTAAACACCGAAAGGGTTAAGTAAAATACTACATGGATATTTAAACTTAAAATGTATTTTTGAACGCTTATTAAGGAATTTTAATTTCCATTAAGGAGACCATGGACCTTTATTTGAACAAAAATTGACCCCTACATTGTCATTTCTTTTTGTGTGGATTATTATTCTCCAGTTTATACTATGTCATTCGTGGAAAACCACATGCAAATGCGATTACTTTACGCAAAGTTACAAATATTTTAATTTTATTCACAAATAATTGTAAAGACTTTTAATATATTTTTAATCTGTTTTTCTCAATACTGATATTTCAGCTTTTTATTTTTTTTTTAAATGCTCATTGCTATTTGATTTTTGATCAAAATTCATGAAATTGATAAGAAATAATCTTCATATTGCTTAAAAATTAAATATATACATATATATATATATATATATATATATATATATATATATATATATATATATATATATATATATATATATATATATATATAAAACCATGTTAACTCCAATTAAATTCTATTTAATTCGAATTTAATTGGTGTCAACCATGTTAACATCAATTAAATTTGATTTTTATCTCATTTTAATGCGAAATTTTGACGAAAGTTGATATGAAATTTAGTAAAATATTTCTAAAAAATTAACTATTAAAGGGATTGGAAAAATGATACACAGATTTGTTTGTAATAGATTTTTATGTGATTAAAAGTCAAAATCAAGGAAATATCTAAAAATTTAAGACGCAAGGAGCATTTTAAAATTCTGTTTTAAATTTAAAATTTTTTTAAAGGATCTTAAAATTATAAGGCTGGAAATTTCTTTTCACATTTTATATATACTTAAGGTGAAATGTATGTTTGCACAAAATTTCAAATCTCTGTTATGAAAATTAAAAGAACTTTTTTTCTTAAGAAAAGAAATGTATAAAAATATATAAGTATTTACCATTAGAATCTATGATAGAGATAAATATGAAATATTGACTATCTATTACATACTGGTAAAAACATAGATTTTCCTTAATTTAGAAAAAAATAATATAAACACGAACGAAAACATATAGCTACTAATTTCCAGTTACTAATGATTACGAAAAGCGTTTTTTATCTTTAGAAATGTCAGAAATTAATATATTTTAGAGATTAAAATATATACATATGTGACATTCTGAGATAGAAGCCATTAATATTATTTGCAAGTTTCCCCGTGTTATGTCACAGGAGTAGAGTTGCAAAAAGTCGGTTTATTCCCGGGTTTATTTCCAATAGACCAGGTTTATTCCCAAAAAAACGAATTATTCCAAAAAATCCTGGGTTTTTTCCAGGTTTCTTCCTAAAAACCCGGTTTATTCCCGGGTTTAAACCGGGTTTTTTCTAACCTTTGCAACGCTACACAGGAGTCGAGGCGAGATAAAAATTAAGTAAAATAATAAACGCAGAAACTTCATTAAATTCCACAATTGCTGCTTCAAAAGATTTATTTAAATGCAATCATATGCAGAGGGAAAATACTCTTTCCTTCCGAGGCAATATTTTATTTAAAAAAACATTCGTCTAGCTTTTAAATCGTTCAAACCCGAAAATATCGAATAAAAGATTCCATCCATCTCTGGGCCTCTTCACTCAAGTCAATAATAAAAAGTTTCTAGAACTTTCTCTAATCTCTAACCATAATTTTCACACGTAAACAGAATTCATGTCCATCGTCGAGATTAATTTCATTCAGACGATAATTTTTAATTAAAAAATTATTATTTAACTAATTTATAATTGAACACTGAATTCGATATCCTACAGACGATATTTTGAAACAAAAAAAGAAAATAAATGAATTTATTGATACGCACAAATATCAAACGTTGAAGGGAGGAAAAATAAATAAATAAATAAAAATAATGATATTTTTTAAAAAGTATGGTTTTGTAATAAATTTAATAAAACTTTCTTAAAAAGAGTTGATAAAAACAGTGAAAAATGAGTTTTACTTGGAATATTAAGAAATAAAGTTTGATTAAGAATATTTTTAATTTAGAGCCATCTTTTTAAATTTATGCATATTGGAATAAATGTTTTTTAAGGTGAATTAAGAATTTATATCGTTTCCATAAAGATTAATGGATTAGATCTAGAAACAAGATTTTAATTTAATCAGTTGAACTAAGTACGGAATAGTGTTAAAAGGAATTAATATAGTATAAAAGTTAATTTTGGCGAAAAAAAATTATTTGTAATATATATATATATGTAAACAAAATTTCTTTTACTATTAATTTACTTTGCTACTAATTTTATTTTACTTTCTTGCTAGTTTTCGCAAACGTTTCCAAGTAGTTTTTATAGAATACTTTACCCGAAATATAGGTTTTTCGGATGTTATTTCTTCTCAAGTAAACATTTTTATGTTCAAGGTGCATGTTTTATAGACGAACAATAGTAAATTAATAGGATTAAAATCAATATTGATGTTACTTTGTTACTCTTGCATACAATAATATCATTAAATAAAAAGAGAAAACAATTCGTTAATTAGAGCTAATAAGCTGAACATGTACAGGGTGTCCATAATTAAACGACTCTATTTTGTTGCCTACAGACGAAACTATTGTTCATAAAGTTGTCGAATTTCGCGAAAAGACATAACAAAGCGATGGAAATTTGTGTAAGAGGGACTAAAATAATTCGAATTTCGCCACCAGAGGGAGTTTTTTCAGTGAATTACACATTTAGTACACATTTACGATTAGTTTAGAAATTATTATTATTTTTACTTCATCTTAAAGATAGCGTTTCAGGAAATGTTCTTAGCTTTTCCTACACCACACTGCGGCCAACTGTGGAACATGCTATCTAACGATTCCATGTGGTCTCTGAAAATGATGACTGCTTATGGTGAACACATTTGGTTGTAATAAAATTTGTAAGCTATCGTAAATGTGTACTAAATGTGCAGTTCATTTTAAACGGCTTCTGGTGGCAAAATTTTAAACTATTTTTTTCCTAAAAAAAGAAAAAAAAAATATTATATCTTCCATAGAATTTAACAACATTCTGAACAACTGTTTCCTCTATAGAGAGCTTTAAACAGTTTTAGATAACTGCATAAACGAGTGTTGCTTTATTATTGCCTCGTTTAAAACGTCACAGCACTCTCTTAAAAAGTCAGCCACAAAATAGCTCAAGTTGAGCTGAAATCCACTCATCTCAATGTTGAAAGGCAGCTTCTCAAAAAAGAGTAGAAATAACTCGAGTTT
The DNA here is from genome assembly GCA_964019185.1 of Maratus speculifer. NCBI lineage: Eukaryota > Metazoa > Arthropoda > Arachnida > Araneae > Salticidae > Maratus > Maratus speculifer. Next base: position 41,971,258 of record OZ025296.1, read on the forward strand.
TAACCAATTTAAATGAAGTTGAGCTATTTAAATAACCAATTTAGATCAAGAAGATTTAATCGTTTGAAAAACAACTCTTTTATGATCGAAAAAATTACAGCTCTTTCATGAGAAGCCAAATCAGCTCTTTCGTTTTAAGAGTGCAAATTCTGGGCGTAAAGCATTATCGCTCGCCTGAAGATTTAAAATACGTTTTAGACATATGATTTTTTCTCTTTTCGGGCTTTTAAAAGATCGTATTTACGTTCCGTCGTTACTTAATGATTTGCGTTAGTTAAGACACAGAAATGAGAAGACTATCATTTCCATTGCTCCACACTGGAAAAACTAAGAACATTTCCTGAAATGCTGTCTTTAAGAGGAAGTAAAGTTAATAAATAGAATTTTTAAACTAATCGTAAATGTGTACTAAATGTGAAATTCACTGAAAAAACTTTCCTCTGGTAGCGAAATTCGAATTATTTTATTCCCTCTTACACAAATTTCCATCGCTTTGTTATGTCTTTTCGCAAAATTCGACAACTTTATGAACAACAGTTTCGTCTGTAGCAAACAAAATAGAGTCGTTTAATTATGGACGCCCTGTACATGTTCAGCTTATTAGCTTTAATAACGAATTGTTTTCTCTTTTTATTTAATAATATTATTGTATGCAAGAGTAACAAAGTAACATCAATATTGGTTTTAATCCTATTAATTTACTATTGTTCGTCTATAAAACATGCACCTTGAACATAAAAATGTTTACTTGAGAAAATATAGCATCCGAAAAACCTATATTTCGGGTAAAGTATTCTATGAAAACTACTTGGAAACGTTTGCGAAAACTAGCGAGAAAGTAAAGTAAAATTAGTAGCAAAGTAAATTAATAGTAAAAGAAATTTTGTTTACATATATATATAAGGTACCCTGGGGTAATAACGCCACGTTAAGGTTCTACCAATTTGTACGGCTTAGTTTTAGATTGTATTTTTCAAACAAATATAGGATCTGATACAGCAACTCATTGACTATCTATATAAAATAAAATAATTTAACAGATATGTATTCATAAAATGTAATGGCGTTTTTTCTTGACCAATGCTATTTGGCGTTATTACCCACCTATATGGGTAATAACGCCATGCAAACAAAACTATGAAATAAGATGGAATAATTGCATGTAGATTGCCCAATTCTAAAAATACAAACTCTACAAACTTAGAAATTGACAAATTGCATTCTAAGCTATTGAAAATGTTCATTTTTTGTGAAAGTGTAAGAAAAATAAAGGTGCGGTGTGGGGGGGGAGGGGGGATAAGGCATAAGAATATCAGACCGTGAGCTTCTTTTTGCTTAAAAAGGACCGCTTAAATAGAATTATTTGAAACTTTGCACAGTTTTAACTGTGTTTATTTGAATCAGTATTTAGGATGTAGCTAGGTCACTGTAGGGAATCAACCGGGGTATTAATGCCAAGGATTGGCGTTATTACCCCGGGATACTTATTGCGCAGTAAATCCTAAACTACAAATTATCTCGAGAAGATATCCAAAATCTTCTACAACAATTGGAAAGTACATGAAATACACTACAAATTTAAGTAATAAACAAAGTATTTCTGGATAAAAAATATAGTCTTCAGATCAAAAACCTTATCTCGCAAATTTTAGATCAAGCGTTAATTTTAGTTGCTTGTAAAAACAATAAGACCTAAAAATGAAACAAATTAACTTGAAGCTGTTTTTTGCGATTTATATGACTCAAAACTCTTCTGCGCAGAGCACAATGGTGTCATTTACCTGATTATTTCATAATTATGCAAAATTTAAGCACTTGGCGTTATTACCCCGCCTGGCGTTATTACCCCGGGGTACCTTATATATATATATATATATATTATAAATTAAATTGCAGTTTAGCTTGGATGTGCGCCGCGTAACTAAATGTGCACATATTGAACATTTGTAAAAAGAAATGTTCAGTTTCCTTCAATATGATGCATGATTTGTTGTAAATAGTTTAAATCAACACTAGAACTACCCGAAAATTGAGTCAAGTTTTATAAAAATATTTCAGACCATAATTTTACTTTAAAACAGTTTAACTTTATTATTTAATGATTTTCTTCTTTGTATCCTTTAAACTTATTTCATAATCAAATTTCTGATTTGAACCGAAACATATTCATACGGTAGCCGTCAAAATGACGGCTCACGGTAGCTCTAGTGTTAAATTGTTATAATATATTATTGAAACTAGCACATTCTTTTATGGATACCCAGTAGCAGATTTGCCAAATATGCATGCATCAAAAATTGTGCTAGAAATATAGTATTACCATGCATAGATATCCAAGTTATCCATATAAACGCAACGAATTATTTCCCCATTGTGAGAATTTTTATTGTGGATTTACAGGCGAGAACTCCACTATTTTATGAACTGAACTAACTTAGCCCTGTAAATGACGACTATTTTTTTATTTTTTTTAATTTCCATGCCAAGAAAACTGGTAACATACTTGATAATTTCCTCTGAACGAAGTTTTATTTTTATAATAAGACTAGCGGTAAAAGGTCGATTTTTACGAACACGAATCTGAATAACCGAGAATTTCCAATGATGGAAATGATTTCGCGTTTGTGGCAGAGAGAAAGGAGTTAGAATTTGATAACAGGCTTAATCTCCACGAAGTGAGAAGGGGTAAAAAAATCACAACAGCCTTCTTCCCCCTCCGCTTTCTAATTCATTTCCTAATTTGATTTCCACAGACTGGCCTGATGACATACGATACCCCTTGCATAGATCAACGATTAGTGTAAGTGGCCTATGTCGAAGGGTGTTCGCGAGAGCGTGTCGAATCACGGTCATCTAGAACAGTCCCATGTCCCATGGGTACAAAGCATAGAGTCAAATCCATCGGAAAAAAATCGCGTTTTGCATGGACTCTTGGAGGAGTGCATGCAGGACGTTCCGCAACATTACCGATATGAAAAGTTGTGAAAAAGAATGAGACTGTTGAGTCAGAATATCGTTTGACACTTTTTCTGCAAATTGTCTATAGATTTCTTTATCAGTTGAGCTATTTTAGAGATGGGATCAATTTGGCTAAGAAAAGGATTTTTCTTACATTAAATTATAAATGTGAAAATTAAAAATGACTAGCAACATTCTATGATAAAAAGTGGCAGATTTTATAAAACAAATTCGAAATTCAAAGGTTATCGGTTTTTAATATTTATAGAAAAGTCTTCTCTATTCTTAGAGACTGTAGATTTCCCCATAATTAAACTCTTTTACCGATAAGGTCAATTGAGTTGAAATTCTAAGGAAAGATTTTGTTTCATTAGTGATAAATATGAAAAATAACAATATCGTGGAACACAGTATAAATAAAATAATAATAAAATACCGGAACTTGTCTGTCACTGCCGATATAATGCATTGAATGAAGTAAAAAAGAAGATTCAAGAGAAAACAATATTTTCGAAAATACAGTAATAATAATAAAAATAAAAAATTTTTACTTATATATACTCTCATAATATTTTGAGAAATACATTTACAGAGACATTTCATACATTTGCATTTTGTGAAATACTACATTTACAGATAAGAGGCTAACGAACAATCAAGATGTTTAATTACTACACTTAAAATTAAAATTGAATACAAACAATTATTTATTAATTTAATATTAATCATCAACAAGTATATTTTAACGATCGATAAAATCAAATAAGGAAACAAAATAAGAAGAGTTTAATCCCAAATGAATATTGAAAAATATTTTTCGGTAATAATTTGAAAAAGAAACGGAAAATAATACATAAAGGTGAAAAAATGAAAAACAAAACGAACACAATGCTTATAAATATGTGTATTGTAATAAAGAAATGGTTTTATATGTATAACATTATTTTTTCATGTTTCAATGCGGTAATTTTGTATGAAATTTAATGGTTTATGTATTGTTTTACAATTAATGGTTTTTTAGGCATAAAAATCAAAATTAGTCAATTTTTTTTTTTTTTTTTTTTTTTTTTTTTACTTTTAAAATCTGAATTTTTACTTTTATCGCTTTTTTATTATTGAATCACATATAGTAGCAAATAAGTATAACATAATTCAATAATTAAACATTCAATTCTCAATTGATTTTTACGTATTTTACTCGGATTTCTGTATCTGAAAGACACATTAAACTATCTCTGCCACAAAATAAATAATTCCACTTGCGAAACTACATTGGGCTGACATAAAATACCATTTCTCAATGCTACGGATAAGTTGGGGGGGGGGGGGTGAATGGTTAACTCGATTTTACAAAGTCTTTGTAAATGTTCATAGTAATCGAGAAGAAGAAAAGAAAAAAAATCTTCTGTATACCGAGACAGTCGTGTAGATTTTAGATCAGTACTTTTTCCACTTATTTAATTCTCTCTCAAATCAAACGGAACTAGAAGATCCGTCATTTAGTGTCAATCTGAAGAAAATTCTTTGCTGTAAAAACTTGTGGAAGACTCTTATCTTAAGAGACTGGGCATTGCACACATTTTAATGCGTTTGCATTCCTCTCCCTTTAAGGGAGTCCGAGACAGAAAAATCTTCAAAAATTTTCGAACAAAATTTTATGCCATTAAAAATTTCTCTGTTTTTAGGTAGATTTTGTACGAGATAGAACCTATTGCGGTCGCTCCTATGTTGGAATTTCTTGAAAAATTTTGTCGATCTACACCGATCATGACCCCTAGACCTGAAAACTACCATCAGTAAAAAACTTTATACATGTAATGAAAAAAATAGCAAATAACAAATTGCTTATTTTCTGTTTCATTTTTAAATCCGATTTTGCTGTCAAACGCGTTCAGTTGACAGTTTCTCTTATTTAGAGACTATATAAAGTACCGTATTAGCCAATTTTTTTTCATAAAGTCAGAATATATTTCAAAAAATGCTGTCAAAGTGGACATTTGAGCCGAATTTCAGTTAAGATGATTCTGATAAAACCAGCTCTTACAGAAAAATTAAATTACAAATTCTTCAAAAGCGACCAAAAGAAGTTGTTAAACTGGGATTATCTTTAATCATACTTTTATTTTTTGGTGTTGAAATGAGCACTTAACTTCGTAATCTACTTCCGCCTATAGGCCAAGCCGACAGGGATTTTTTTTATACTTATAAAGGCGTTTAAATCATGTATCTATCTTAATTAGAGAGCGAAATATTATTTTTTTCGTTTTGGTTTGTTTTCTAAATCTAGCTTTCCAAGAAATCGTTGTCATGATATTATTTCTTGTGAAAATGC